>CAIGRT010227033.1:0-31960 GCA_903798405.1 Fraxinus platypoda | reverse complement strand
AAATTTATAGATGCTCTCCAAATGAGAAAATGTGATCTTTAAAAATAGAGAGTCTTTTGGAGATGCTCTAACGAGGCTAAATAACATTACTCATTTGACTTGCACAGAAATCGAGTAGATTAGGGACACGTGTACGGCAAACGATGACGTTGTTCTAAAAAATTCCGCCAGCAAGAATTCAATGCACCAGCAGGCCAGCTCACCTATTCCCACCTCACGCCTGACCGTATATACATAAATATATGTATGCATATACTCCTTTTTCCCATACGGTGGACACGTGTTGGGTGACGTGGGTATTTGCTTTGGCGCTCTTATTTCTTTCTTCTTCTTTCTTCTTCTTCTTCTTCTCTCTCTAAAATATCAGAGAAGAGAAAAAAAAAAAAAGAACTTTTGTTCTGCTCTCTATGCTTGTTTTTGTTTGTCTAGAGAGAGAAACAGAAATGCAAGGAGTTTAAGAGTTTGGAAATTCAGAAACTGGTTTTTTATTTTTGGTTGGAGAATTTCAGGTATTTTTTTTATGGATTATTGTAATTCTCGGTGAAGCGAAGTGGAGATCTTTCGCAGTAAGGTTCAAATTACCTGAATTTGGGTGGTGTGTCCTGCTGATCATTGGAATTTTTCTTTATTTTGTGTGATTAATTTGTTTGTTTATAGATTAATTTTAATTTCTCTTTTTCTGGATACTTGATTTTTGGTTTTCTTTTAATTTTTATGAAGTTGAATGTGTAACCCACTCAGAGTATTTAAATTTGTGAAGGGTTTTGGTTTGAAACAGACGAAAGCTTTGAGATCAAGCATTCTGATTGAAAAATCTTAAAGAACAGCCAGCAACATAAATTTAAATTATCATTTTAATTAAAATATTTTTGAAACTTTAGGTAGATGACGAGGATAATTTTGTCATTATATAGTCTAGGTTGTTTTGGATGGATAGATTCTATGTCGAAGTACAGACTACAGAGTGGGGTGGGGGATATGAAAGGACGATAATGCCCTCAATGTGTAGACCTAAGAATTATTACTTTTGATCAGTGTAATTATCCTAATGGATGCATCTAATTGATGAAATACGGTCATTTATTAATTAGATCTGAAGTATTTATAAATTTTAAGTTTTCTGGCATCAAATTCTGAATCCTATGCGCAGTTGATTGCAATCTGGAATTGAAATCCTTTATATCATTGTAAACTAATCACGACGACTGTTTTTCTAATTGATCAAGAAAAACCTAGATATGGCGGTTAAAATAGTTTAATACTGTAAAATGATACAAGGGAAGACAATTTTTCCTCCTCAAAATCCATATTTGGATTTTGCACCGAGAATTCTTTCAGTTTATTTGATAACGAGAAGGAAACCTTAGAAAATAATTAAGAAGCAAGAGGTACAAAGTATTTGTCATTAAATGCGCGTTCAGTATGAAGTAATAGACGTGTTATGAAGTTTAGCGTGGTTTAGACGAAATGAAGTGAAGTTTCATGTTTTTGGTCTTATAGGGTCAAGAAACATAACTATGTTCAAAGAGGACACGTGCTGCTTTTCTATTCTGCCATTGTTTTTCTATTAGTTATATACTGGTTTTCTGAATTACTTTCTTTCCTTATTTTTGCATTATTCATCTTTAGCTATTAGTTGCATAGATGCTTTGACGCCTTTTGATTACTCTTCTTCGGTTTAGATGATATATTGCACAGTTTTTCCTTCTTGCAGAAAGATCAAAAGGATTTTCTTGTGTCATCGTTTGATTAGGTTGTCACGCTATCATGGGAAACAGTGAGGAAAGGAAGTCTGTTAAGCCCGAGAAATCTTCTTCACCTGCAATGGTAAGCCTAGAATAATCATTACAGTAATCTAGTATCTATGCACATCCTTTAGAAAAGTACGTGTGCTGGTCCTCCCGGACTTCTCTCATCTTACAGGAGTCTTACTTTCGAGCGCAAAATCATTTATTGTTCTTTGTCCTTTAACCTTTGTTACTTTACATCATCAGTTGAAGTCCATTTCTGAGTATGTGTAAAATGGCTTTCTCCTTGACAGGACCAGAATAATGTTCACGTGTACCCTGATTGGGCAACTACGCAGGTTATTTGTCTTTATCCACACGCTTTGTTATAATCTAGAGAAGATTAAATTCTATTACATTTTATCATAAATTTGAGAGACAGGATGCTAATTATTATATGCTTTGATCTTCAGGCATACTATGGTCACCGATTTGCTGTACCGCCATATTTGAACTCTGCTGTTGCCGCTGGTCATACTCCACCTATGTATATGATGGGACTTCCACCACAGGTATTTCCCAAACTGCTGACATGTGGGAACACACATACACACATGGTTATACATTCATATTTTCTTTTTGGGGGGATGCAGTTTCCGCTTGATTTCTTTATTATCATTTGAAGCCATTTGCTGAGGAGCTGTTAGTATTAACATTCAAACCTTCATGTTTCAGTCTATGTTGCCTCCTTATGGGGCTCCATATGCGGCATTCTATGCTCATGGAGGAGTTTATACACATCCCGGAGTTCACCTAGTAAGTTTTATGTTTCTTGGACTTCAGCATGCGACTTAATAAAATCCTGATATCTGTGAAGGGACTGTGTCTGATCACCTTGTCCTGAAGGAGCCTCTACCAAGTCAGGTCTAAATGCAATTGTAATTATAAAATAGTTCTGCTTGTATGTATCATTGTTTGTCTATTACTTTTTAATCTTCATTACAAGATTCCTATGTTGTGTGGAGTGTTCCACCAACTATTTGCTGTAAGCAAAACCCTAGAATAATAATATGTTGGACTATGTTGAGCTTATTTATAATGGACGCTTCTCATTATAGTGAAAACCTGCAGCAGCTAGTCGACGAAGTTCTCACATATGAGGGTGAGCAACTATAAGTTTGTACCTGCTCTACTTGTTTTGATTGTTATAGCTCTCAAAGTAGGGATTAGAGTTTAGCTCCAGCATAATTATAACATAACCTTTAATTGATTTGATTATTTTTCCATATGTGCATATTTTAGTAATAAGAGCTGCATCCGTAGTTGTAGATTGCCTTTTTAGGAGTATAACTGTTAGGAATGGGAAGTAATTTAATGACTATGCGGTCATGTAGGCAGGTTCGTCTTTCAGCACAGACACACAGGCCAAGTCATCGGGTAATACGGGTGGAGGCATGGTGGAGAAATTGAAAGAAATTGATGGGCTTGCATTCTCAATAGGCAATGGCCACACTGAAAGCACTGAAGGTCAAGTTGATCAGAAAGTTTCACAGAGGTTTGTGGACATATAATGGCAGCGGTGTTGCTTGTATTTAATATTTAGTTTTATGTTAGACATGTTTGGCGAAGCTTAGAAGTTACATTTAAGTATTTTGACTTTTTTTTAGGCTTAGCCAAACTAGCTCTTACTGCCAAAACAGGTAAGATTTTGTGCTGAAAATCCGAAAGCAAAAGTAACGTATAAACAATCTCAAACTATTTGGCATAAAAATTTACTTATAGGAACTTTTAAGATTAGCCAAGCATGCTCCCTCGGCCTAAATATCCTGCTTCTTAAACTAACTAGAAAATATAAGTTAGTTACTGGTTTTGCTTATTTAGATATTCTGAACTGAGTGTAACATTTCATGCTTCCTGAACAGTGAGGAGACTGAAGGTTCTAGTGACGAGAGCAATGGAATTACAGCAGGGGTAAGGGTTTCTCATATGATATATAGAATTATCAAGAATATGAAGTGTGTCATCTCATTATTCTTGCATCATTTTCTAGGCGGGTCAGAATGGAAAGAAAAGAAGCCTGGATGGAAGTCCTAACAACAGTAAGCTTCTTTTCTTAATCAAATTGTCCTTTTTTATCAACTCTCCTTTTTCCTCGTGCCTTGATGTGTCTGTATCCAGCACATATTCAAGTATAAAAATTATTTTCATTTCGGTTGCATGGCTATATTGAACAATTGTGAGAAGAACATATGACTAACATGCAAAAGTGTGCACATGATTTTCTGCATGTGTGTATTACATAGAAGTTTTTGACAGCCACGTGAGGTTTTCCTTAGTAGTACTTGCATGATTGGCTAAGCTTATAAGTAAATAATTAATTTCAATATAAATTTTTTTTTGGTCAAAGTTAAATATAAGCAAGTTATATTTTGACAGTAAGGTAAGAAGTACTTCTAAAAAAAAATTCTTTAGTATGGCCAAGTATGCTTGTAAGTCTTTACATCTGGTATTGCTTTCGTGTTTAGTCCTTGATTAAGTGTATTTCTATCGAAATCTATGATTCAAGCATTCTGGATAGCCTCTTTTTTTATGACTAAATACGCCACACTTCATCTCCAGAACTTACTTTTAACCAGTTTAAGCTGGGTAGGTTAAGAAGCAGCTTATTTTCTGATGCCTTAATATTCTGAAAGCAGAAGATGGAAAGATTCGGACACAAAACAGTATGATTCCCAGCAAAGAAGCTGGTCGAAGTTCTGAGGAAACTGTGGATGAGATTGTGCCTGCGGTTAATGCATCTCAACAATTGGTAGGAAACGCGACTACAGCATTGGAACTGAAAAATACTTCTAGCACAAATGTGATGCCCAGTTCAACTAGTGTTCCGCAATCTTGTCCACCAATGCTGGATGAAGCCTGGGTGCAGGTACATTATGAACGAGTTTTCCCCTTGCATTTCTTCCACGCTTTCACTTTTTCACTAATAAGAACACTGGTAATATCCATGTTGAAATCTAAGCTTGAGCGAACTCAATGTAACTTACACAATCTAATCCTGTGAATTTTGGTGTACCCTGATGATATGGTATTTCTGATTTGCATAATTGTTCCGTACAGAATGAGCGAGAGCTGAAACGGGAGAGGAGGAAACAGTCTAATCGGGAATCTGCAAAAAGATCTAGACTGAGGAAACAGGTATGGATATGACTCGGAATATGTCATGTCATCGACTGTTTCTTGGACCATATGATTCTATTGCATCTTCAAATCTGTTACTTAAAAGCTTATTTTGTCAACTTATCTTTTGAGCTTTTTCCTTAATTAGTTTTTTTTTTTTCTGTTCGATTCTTCTCTTTCAGGCTGAAACTGAAGAACTGTCTATTAGAGTCCAATCACTAACGTCTGAGAATGTGACTCTTAAATCTGAGATAAATAAATTAATGGATAGTTCAAAGAAACTGAAGCTTGAAAATGCTACATTAATGGTATGACCTTATTGACGTGTTTCTGTTTACTCTCTTTCTATCATTAGTAATATCCACGAGCTTAAAAAATGATTAATTTTCACAGGAGAAACTGAAAAATGCACAACTCGGACTATCTGATGAGACGAGTCCATTTGAAATTGATGACTCGAGGATGAAACCGATTGGCACAGTAAACCTGCTGGCAAGAGTTAACAACTCGGGTTCTGTTGATAAAAAGGATGAGGAGAATAACACGAATGAGAGAAAGAGCCCCATAGCAAAGCTTCACCAACTTCTTGATACAAGCCCCAGGGCCGATGCTGTGGCTGCTCGTTGATCTGCAAACCTGTAATTCTAACCACTCGACCCTTAGTAGATCTTGTAATTTTGGCATAAGTTAGAAGCCTGAAATTACTGCTAATTAATAGAATGTAAGGTAATTTTCACTTTAACCGAGAACAAGGTATCAACAACAACAACAGGGTTTTGCTCCACAGGCTGCGGGATAGTAGCAGCCGTTGCAAATACCAAAAACCGAGACCGAAGATGAGTTTATATAGTTGGTTGGGATGCCTACAAATAGGTAATGTATACTGGCGAGACTTAGGAACTACGTTTAGAAAATGTTGTGGAAGTATATGTGGTTTGTGTTATCGTTTAAAGAACCTCTAAACTTACAGAAAAGATTATTCTGCAAGTAAGAAAGCACATTTGCACATTTCCTGCCATTGTGTGATTCTACTGATTGTGTGAAAACTTAAATGCAAACATTAGGCATTGTAATTGTTGAGCATTTGGCTATGTGTTTCCATCTACTGAATTTATTCCCCTTCATAGGTCTGTCTACATTGAAAGGTCGAATGATCAATTCTGCAATTAGTTGTTTGAATCAATAGGTCCTCAAATGAACAAAATGGAAACCCTTCTTATCGGATGAAATTTAAGATGACACAAGAAATTATTATGGTACTTTATATGTTTTTATGATTTTACATTTGTTAATGTGTTATATTTTAAAGCGTTTTAAATAAATAAAATTTTAAATAATACGAATTTATACTATAATAATTATGCCACGACAATTTATTACAATATTATAATGAAATAAATATTATTTATAAAAACAATACAAATTATATAATAGATCACTTTAGCCTAATAAATTTGTATTATATGCAATTAATAAATGAACACGCTTTTCTAGTTTTATTACTGAAAATCAATTTATTGTTCACAAGTAGTTTATTATGGATAACTAAATTGGTAGTAATTCCTTTTGAAATAGCTATACTAGTAAAGCTTTATTAAAAAAAATTCATTCGGGTTGAACTGGTACCTCAACAGCACTTGTCCTTGTTGGGGCCCCCTCTCCCATTGGTGTGTTGGAGACGGCTCTTTCTGTATCTTCGTCTTCTCCATGCTGAACGAACTCTAAATATATTTTATTTGTTTCGAAGATTAAAGTCGATGATCTAAATGCGAGAAAAGGAAGAAGGTGAGAAGGTTGAGGACTCCAGTGTGGTTTGGATTTTGGCTGCAATTTTGTGAAATAGAAGTGTGTACATAATATCAATTTTGCCAAATAAACCTTTGTTACCATTATTTAGCTTATTGACCATGAATAATTTGTTTATATCTCTGATGTGAAGTTCACTGTTAAGCATTTGACTATTTGTTAGAGTAATTTAGGAGACAACTAAATAATAAATACGACAATCAACTCAAATGCATTAAATTAATGAAATTAAAACAAAAGGTAGGTGTTGACTAGAAAAGTACCTTTAAACGTCGTACCTTTGTTTATGTCTACGGGTGATTTACTCGAGCTTCGAACGTGTGAATTGTCTTCGGTTGAACCTAAGTCAAAGTTCAGTAGTTGGATTGCACAAAATTAAAAATGAGTAATCCGGAAGCAATTTCGTAGAAAGTTCAATGAATCACTGTGAATTTACTCAATGTTTACACGTTAGAACTTAGAAGTCTCGTCCTTTTAATTTATTCAATATTCCTTCCAACCCAATCTAGGACTTGTTCGGTAGAGATTAAAATTGAAAAACTATTCGTTATTGTTGACTTTTATTAGACGAGTGGAACCCAATAATGACTATATTTTCAATTTTCATTGAATTTTAAGCCTTACCGAACATGCTCCTAGTATCCCACCAGGGACAGATGTAGGGGGGATTGGGTTGGGTGGGCCCGTCGCCATGTCCAGTCCACAACCCACTTCATTTTTTTGGTGTAAAAAAAAATTTTCATGTGTAATTTTATTTTATTTTTAACATATTAGCTCGACTTGTAATCCGTTTCTGAATCCGTTCTTGTATCCCACGGTACAAGGTGAAAATAATTAATTAATATGTACATTTGACCATCACCCTTGACTTGGTTCCCGAAAGTCAAAAGAGTGACCACGTGGTACTCCCCGAATTACGTGACACTCGTAATAACCGACTAGGTGGTGTCTCCTTGACACGTGATTCCCAGTTTCCACCTCTATGACTTGGTAATTAATTTTCTTGATTAAGCTAAATTAATACAAAAACAAGTGATTATTTTGACGAAACTTATCTTCGACACTGACGAATACACGTGCTCATACATAAATACAGAAAACAAGTGATTATTTGGTGTATTTAAAAATTAAATTTTTAATAAAATTTAATGAAATATATCTATATAATATATTAAATTAAATATCACATCAAATGAAAATATTTTTTTTAACAATTTTAACATACCACAATTTAATTATTTCAATAATTCTTTACTGTTTATTTTTTAACATGTAATAAATACTAATTCTAAATTGATAAATATTAACATTAATCTAAACTTAATGAATTTTGACTTGATGAATCTTGATCTACATAAATCTAGAGTTATTATAGATTAATTTATTTATGTTCATGTATTTAAAGATTTTAATGGGTGTTTAAATTCATGTATTAACAATTAATTTTATATAATATTGAAATATTGCTCATTTGTAGTATTTTATCATCACAAAAAAATTGAATAATAGAAGTTTAGTCTCGAGAGTACAATTTTTTTCTTTTAAATTTTTCTCTTAAATTTTATTTTCTTTAGTTCGTTTGAGACTTGTCAAATCTTCCCAACATATTGGTATCAAATATTACTTTTACAACAATTATAAAATATTTAAGAATAACGTGCAATGCACGTTCAACTCTGATTAGTGATTTCACAATTGATAAAAATTGATGATCCCGTAAAATATGTTATTTAAACTAATTATTGATTTTGACTTAAATTTTTATCGAAATTTTAATTCACTAAATAGGGACAAATATATTTCTATTTTGATAATCTTGTCTAATGGTATCATGTCTTGCACCAAATATTTCATCACTTATTTATAGTTTTTAAATTTTTCTCTTCAATTTTTTATCATTCCTAAATGAAAATTTAAAAATATATGTATCTTCTTCTCTAATGCTCAATCATTGACTTTCTACTCCGCATTAGCGGTCTATTCTCAAGTTAAATGATAAGAGCCAAAGAAGGCAATCTCTAATTTTTAAAATCAGTGTTCTTGAGCTAAGAGAGTCGGGTGAAAAAACTCTTATTTCTCGATTCTCCTTTAACTACTACCAAACGCAATATGCAAATCAACTTTCTATTGTATAGCACTTTTCAAGTGTGCTTGATCCACACAACAATACCCATCTCTTCAAATAGACCCACTAAAATCATGAATCGTGTACTGAAATATAGTCGAGAGTGATAAACACAAATTCTTGATTTAAATGTACAGTTCTATTCAAATTTCAAACTTATCTCAAGAATCGTTTTTTTTTTTTAATTATAAAATCCAATCCAGAATTCAATCATATGACATTTTATGGATTTTTCTTTCAGATTATTTAATCCAATCCCAAAATTCAATCATATAAACATTGTATGGATTTAAATTATCCAACAATCATCCATTAGCATGATTTATTTTGCAAGCATGTACACTAGTGCACCCACGTGTACATTTAACATTTCTACTCCACGCTTTGTACAATGACACGTACTTCACGTATCTCCGTCTCTACCCACATTCAAAAATAACTATTTAAGCCCATTTTTACTTATATAATTATTTCATATTGGCCATCCCATCTTCCCACATTCTCGCTTCCTAGCCCAGGTATCAGTCCTCCCTGAAATTTGAATCTTCATCACAGTTAATTTAATCCTTCATTAACTTCATTTCACACTAATGCATTGTATAAAGTTGACATTTTGTTGCATTTTTCTTAATTTAATATGTTTTTTGTTGTTTACCGGCTCTCTTGAATTTGAATGCTTCATTTCAAAGTTCCAAATTTTGTGGAATAGTTAACCTTTAGGTATTGTTGAGGTGAATTTGAGTTTATTTTGAAAATTCAAGAAGATACCAAGGATTTTCTTGAATGTACTGAGATTTATTTACTTTCCGCGAGATTTCCTCGTTCCAAGATTCAGATTTGGAAACTGGGTTTTTTCCGTTAGTTGCTCTGAAGAATTTTTAAGCTTTTGTGGAAGTATTTCTTTGGAAATTCGAAGAGGTGAATTTGAATTTCTCTTTATATATGTTTGCAAGTCTATTTTCTATATCATCTCCTTTGTGTTTTTCTTATCTAAATGCGGAAAGGAGATTCCTTTTAGTAGAATTTCGGTGAGTTATAGCCGACTTTTTTGCCTTAATATAGGTAGGAAGAAGAATATTTGTATGCCATTGTGAAATGTTACATTTTGTAGATATCTCTAGGCAAATTTGGAAATGTAAAACATGACGTATTTTCATAAACTTCGAGTCAAGCTTTTCATCTGAATCTGTGGGAGTATGATGATAAGGGTAATGTAGGAAATGATAACTAGTCGGTGGTTTTTAAATTTGTATCGCGTCCCGACAAAATTTTTTGCAAGAAAGGTTTTGGTGTTATTTCAGATGAATTAGCTGTCATAATGTCTTCTTATTGAGATTATTCTAATTTGAAAATTTTTATTAGGATTTAAAAATTTTGGAGATTGAGAGGAAAAACGATTCGCGTTGTGGTGTTCTGCATTAAAAAAGAATGGGGCATTCTGCAGCAGTCTGGGACCATAGAGCAGCAATCGAAGTGACAAAGGACTGGAGTGGGAACGATCAGGTGGTGCTTCGGAATCGTCAGGGGGCATCTGCTCGGGTAAGATCCCATGATTGATCCTTTTTTATACATTTTTTAACATATATAGAATTTTTTACGTTCCCCTATTTTGATTGATTGTGAGAATATTTTTATACATGGCATAATTCAGACTCATTAGTTTTGAACAGCTACCTCATTGAAGTTCTTATCGAATACAAGTTAAAATGATTATACAGATTAGTTTGCATGGAGGACATGTGATCTCATGGCGGAATGATCTAGGCGAAGAACTTCTATTCTCCAGCAGTAAGGTGTGATTTTGATTCGAAACTCATTAAACTTTTGTCTAAACTAATGTTAAGTAGTTATATTTCTTGGTAAATAATTGATGTTACTGACATCCTTACAAGGTTCAAGCGGCTAAAGGTATAAATATTTAAATATTCTAATCTTTACATATTGACCGTAAGAAATGCGGAAGTTTCTGGGAAAGAATCCGTACGTGCTGTAATTTAACAATTGAGGATAAAAAGTTGACATGGATAATATCCCAGTAGGATATGATGTTTGAACAGTCAGACTATCATTATGAATTTAATGGCATCGAGCAAAAGTTAAATCTATTCCACTAGTTTCTAAAATCAACATTCTAACACAAAATTTGATAATACTAGGCTTATGGTTATATTAAATGATCCCTCTCTTGCCATTTTAGAGTAAGTGTCATCTACTTCCCATAAGCAGGACTTATGTAACATTCTGTACTTGTTAATTTTGGGATCTGTGAAATTGTTCTATCGGCTAAATCCTATTATGGATCCCATGTTTAAACTTAGTAGTTCTAGATCTTACTTGAATTCCTGATATACTTGATGAATTTTTGATAAAATCAACTAGAGTCAAGATAATTATGTACTTACAGAATATTGATTGCCTTCCATAAAGGATAATAGACTAATGACAACTTCGAACTTATGGAAAATTTCCATTAGGATTGTGCTTCAGGAGAAACCTGTTCCATTTTAATATTTTGTGAACGTATCATTGTTTGCAATAAATTTGGTTAACTTTTCTATCTGCTCAAAGTTTTGTAAAAGAAAAAAATTTGTCAATTTCATGATAATTGAGAGAGGTCCTTGAGTTCTCATGTATGCTGATTAATTTTTTGTTAAACTTTTCTCCTTCTATTGTTATTTTTTGAACGATACCCTGTCTATAAGGCTTTAAATCTTTTACAGGCCATTTTTAAGTCCCCAAAAGCGATGCGTGGAGGAATCTCTGTTTGCTTCCCCCAGGTAAACTGCAGGCTGCAGCTTATTGTATATATTTGACATAAATTTTCAACTACAAATCCTCGACTCGTGTATCTAAACGATGATGTTTTCAGTTTGGAAACTGTGGTTCACTTGAACAAGGATTTACCAGGAACAAAATTTGGACCATTGAGGATGATGCCCCGCCTTTGCTAAATTATGATATCTGTGATAAATCCTTTGTTGACTTGTTGCTCAAACTAGGAGAAGAAGAACCAAAATGTTGGCCTCATGGGTAAGAACTTGAATGCTTTTGGAGGTTTGTAACTTTTGAGTGAGCATGCTGCTTATTCTATTTCTTACATTCTATCTTTCTGATGAAAAATTCTATCGTTTCCTCAGTTTTGAACTTCGTGTTCGAGTGTCTCTGGCATCGGATGGAAACTTGGCAATGATATCTCGCGTTAGGAACATCAATGGGAAACCTTTTAGCTTCTCATTTGGGTATCATACATATTTGTCCCTTTCCGACATAAGGTAAATGTTAAACCTTTGGCACACATGATGGATGGAATTCAAATTCAATTTAATTATATTTCTCCAATTTATTTGTACTGTCGTCCGATAGTGAAGTGAGACTAGAAGGTTTGGAGACGCTGGACTATCTAGACAACCTTTGCCAAAGAGAACGCTTTACGGAGCAAGGAGATGCCCTAACATTTGAATCCGAGGTAAATCTTTTAACATTTTACAAAACATGCGAATAAGATACCAATTCACATTTTACATTTGGTAAATTTCATTTTGGAGAGAATGGATGAGAATGCTCTAACTGAAGAAGTTTTTTTTCCCTTTACTTGCAGGTTGATCGCGTTTATCTTAGCTCTCCAAATTGCATTGCGGTTCTCGACCATGAAAGGAAGAGAACATACGTGATAAGAAAAGAAGGTCTACCGGATGTTGGTAAGATGCTTCAAAGGAAATTTTGCATCGGCTTTCTTCTGCTATACCAATATATACGAGTGAAATTTTGTTTTGTATACAGTTGTGTGGAATCCATGGGAGAAAAAATCGAAAGCAATGGCAGATTTTGGCGACGAGGAGTACAAACAGACGCTTTGCGTTGATGGAGCAGCATTCGAGAAACCGATCACCTTGAAGCCAGGAGAGGAATGGACAGGGCGTTTGGAGCTTGCTGCTATACCCTCAAGTTTTTGCAGTGACTACTTTGATCCCTGGCTTAAGTAAGAAACTTGTATAATCCGTGTTTTAATCCGAAATTTAGTGTGTAATTCACGTGGTCAGGTTGGGTAATTAGGAAATCCTTCAATGGAATAGTGAAGCCTATGGTTTTTTGGTGAAATGGCTGCTATTTTCAGTTCGAACAGAAGAAATCTCGGACAAAAATTCGTTATTTTCCAAGTAATTATATGGTTGGATGGTTTCTGTTTCTCTAATTCGTTAACTAATTAATTACAAAACAAATTACAACTTTCTCCATGCCTCCAAGAAACACATCAAACAAAGAACAATAAATGACTTATAATACTTAAGGCTCGTTTGACAAGATTTCCACTTTTACTTCGTGTAAAAGAGCTTTCGGGAAAAGTAACCTTAAATTAATTCCATCTTAAAGCTCTTTTAACTAAGTCCCTGTTTGTCTACTATTTTTAGAAACATTGTTTTCTACAATAAACAATCTTAACCACATATTCATTCAATAAAATATACACACAAACCAATAAAATTATTTTAAATTTCAACCACTCATTCTCCAAAAAATACTTTTCTTTACTCAATTTCTCTACCAATAATGGTAGACAAACAGGCTCTAAATAAAACATTTTCAAAAGATTATCTAAACTTGTTCAAGAGTATCTTGTTAGTCTAAGAAGTTACTTTTGACTTTTTAAAAGCCCTGTCAAACAAGCCCAGTAGTTCTTGAAGTGGCTACGCACAAATAAACAATCATAAAGATAAATTATATTCTGTTTTCAATATAGTTTAAGATAGACCGAATAATTCTTTTTATCGATGTTCTGTTTGGTCTCGCGTGCTATCGGGAATGTTATCATTCAGTCCCTAGCCATGGACTTGTCCCTTTCAGATTATCTAGCATTTCGAGGTTGGCAGCTTCAATAGGATAACTGATAACATTTCAGCAAAACAGGTCACTTGCCAGCCACTCAACTTATAGTGAAATTTCACGTTGATCACCAGATTTTATTTGGTTCTTAAATGATAGTTGAAATTATGTTTTGTTTCGGTTTAGTCGACTTAAATTTGACATGGAGACTTTCATGTTGTACCATGTTAGATTGTTCTCCAATTCAGCTCAGTTTAGTCAGGCACAAGAACTAAACAACAAATTAATTCTTGTTCTCGACAAATAAATCATCAAGTACTTGAATTATTTCAGGTCATACATTTGGTTTGCTAAAATGAAAAATAATAGAACGCGAGAAAAGTAGATTATAAGCAGGTTTTGTACTTGCCAATTGCCACCATACATGCTGAACTCAAATTCAGCACCCTGCATAAGCAACCAAGAATAGTTATAACTTACAAGTGCTGTGTATGCAATAGTATCATCTATACATAAGCATTTATCTCATAAAGCTTTGAAATGAAAACTAAACTTTGATTTCTCTCTTATAATCCGATCGGATTTTATCCCCCCATGAACAAAAAAAAACATGAAAGATTTAGATTCAGTTATATAAGTAAAATATCAACACTTCCTCTGGATATTATAGAAGTACCACTTCACAAATTCATTATATATATATATATATTTTAGAATAATATTACAAGGAAAAGCTAAGAGATAAAGTTATATGACATCTGAGATTGAACTTTGACATGTAAGAGCATATCAGAATTGGACTCGCCAACAAAGAATCAAGCATGTAGATAAAGATTTTTCAATTCAGCCCCTCATTCTAACTTGTTGGATGCCAACTTGGCTCTTGACTTAGTGCAGCTGGACATATTAGTCTCTATCGCTAGAAGGCCTTTTCTTTTTAGTGAAAAGGAAATTTGCTAATTACGCCATAAGTACTTACAACACACTTAACTATTACCTATCCAGTTTTGCCATTTCATGTGCTGACATTTTTTTTACTATGAGAAGAGGGGAAACCGATCAGTTTCATAATAATAGTGAGCCCTATTTTGGTTACATTCTAGTTTTGTGTTCAATAACTAGTGCAAACAGATTAAACTAATGAATAGCATCAAAACAACCCCACCAACTAAGTCCTTCCTCTTGCATCTATACGGAAGAAAGAAAATTAAGAAGCCCTGGAGGGGAGCTTACTTTTCTTTCTTCCTCTAAACAATAAAGGTTCCATAATGCACCATTAATACATAACTAGGCTGTTTCCCATCAGAAATCTAGCAAATAACTCACAGATGTCAGTCTGCTTGTATGCTATACACCCCTGCGAAACTCTAATTTCTTAGTATTTTCGAGCAATATCTGTCAACAAAACAACACATTTTAGAAACCTTTGGAAAGATGAAAGACGAAAATGGAGTATTGATGCTAGAAAAACACAGATAGAAACAGTGAAGAAAGCAGATCAAGTTGAAAGCTCTTACTTCTCGAATGTAATTCGCCACTGCTTTGCAACCTTCTATTGCTAGTTGCATGACATTTTCAAAAATATCGATTGGTAATTTAGCATCCATCTACAAGGAGGAAAAAAAATTAATGTTTGAACCAAAAAATAAATATACTCTGCACACAATTGGACAATTTTGGTAACAAGAAGAGTAACGTTCTCGCAGCCCCCCCCCCCCCCCCCCCCCCCCCNCCCCCCCCCCCCCCCCCCCCCCCCCCCCCCCCCCCCCCCCCCCCCACACACACACACACACACGCCTATGTTTTCTCTTGGCATAAGATAGAAGTAAAATGAAACTGAGAAAAAATATACCTTCTGAAATATATTCTATTCAGTCAGTCAGTCAACAACTCATGTGGTAGTATAAACAGAATTTTAAATGTTAGATGGTGGAAAAACTAAAGAATGATCAGTAAGAACCTGAAGTAGAGTCACTTTGTCCAACTTGGGCAGAATTCCCACAGTGACATCAGGACCTCCAGCACTGTCTTCGACATAGTTTAAATCTGTTTAAAATTTAAAGTGTGTTAATTGATATAGTATGTTATAATTGGATCATAAGGAATGAGAGCATGTACAAATTATGTCTATGACATGTTTGGCTAAGCTTGAAAAAAGCAAAAGTACCTTTATATAAAGCAAATTTTGAACTGAAAAGTCAGAAAAAAAGTAACTTCTGAACAGGTTCAAACATGTTTGGCAAAAATTTTATACTCAAAAGTAACTTTTAAGCTTAGCCAAGCATGCTCTAAGAAGTTAAATAAAGGAGGCTGTGTATTTACCAAGCAGAGGAATGTTATTAAGGTATCCAGCGCTGCAGGAGGTAACAAGATCCCGCATAGGTATCCCAGCATCAGCCAGGGCCAAGGTTGCCGCATTTATGCATGCTGATCTTGTCCCTGGAGAACATTAAAAATTAGACAGTACAGGGAAGTGCATAAAACAAGAGAATTATACTAAATAGTTCATGCTGAATCGAAGGATCAATAATGGATCCTAGGTTACCTCCATCTGCTTGGAGAACTTGGACGAATATATCTATCTGCAAAACATAAAGAACATGGATTTAAAAAATAAAAAGAGGAAAAAATTCGCCCTGCATTATGTTGGAGTAAAACCTGAGAACGAGGCATGAGGTGTGTCAATATGCAAGCTTCCATTGTTTGGCGAATAACCAAAGATATCTCTGTGGATCTCCTTCATGTCACATAAAAATTGTTAAGAAAAATTTAATTGCATTTAGATGTATATTGACACCATAAGTCACAGAAAAATGCATTTTCCTGAAAAGGATTTATTCATAAGGTCTTCCATAGATACAATACAATCATGAAGCTAAAACAACTGCAAAACGAAGAAAGATAATCCTAGGATCCAAGAGAGCTTCTAGAGCATCCAAGAAAACTTGGGCTTAAGATATGATGATCCCATGCCAGTATCAAGTATCATCTTAAAACACTCAAAACTGAGTTTTGTAGTTCAAACAATCCAAGGGCTCATATTTAAGATTTTGTTGTGGAACGTAACTTCAGTGGCTTATAAGTTATAAGCATGAAATAAGCCACCACAAACACGGTCTTCCATTGGAAAGGGAGAGCCTTGAATTATTGAATATATTCATTCTCATCTGACTACTTGCAGCATTGTCAAATAAATAGAAGACCAAGTAATGCAAATCTTTCACCACAAAAGATGCCAAGATTTAACCCCTTTCAGACAAGTGGGATAATTCATGCAATCAGCTTCTTGGCCTTATAAAAAATCCAGTGCCAGCATCAGCTAGATGATATACAAATAGTCATCCAACTTATTATCGGGGACTCCTTTTGGGGTTCGGAATTTGGACCTCAGTCCCGTTTATATTATGTACTTTATTCGAGAAAATAATTTATTTAATTAGACGTCTTCGCAGTGAGGTGAAAAGATAAGTAAATGAAAACACTATAATGAGCTTGTCTGAACACAATACCTTTTACGGTAGATTTTTGTAGTGGGTCTTCATACAAAATTGACTATTCATATGTATAATTTTTTCCTCTCTCTAACAACTCAAGCACATCTTTTATAATTTAAGGCTGCATCTTGCGAGCCAAAAAGCCACGACTATAGACCATACAAAATTGGGTAAAACGACAAATTCAGAAATGTAAAATTGGCCTAATCATGCTCCAAGCATGTAGCTACAGACTTCTCCAAATGTTACACAAGACTTGTACTCTTACAAGTGAGTTACCTGTCACCCTTTGGTTTCCTCATGCGATCTCCAGTACTGAAATTAGCCATGCTATACTCACACCGCACCTGTCAACATTATAAAGACATTAATTTAGAATAACGACTGAAGCAGCAAACCTAATCATAGAATTGGTTGCAGAAGGTAGTTTACCAAAGCCTGGCCATTCATTTGTTGACCCTTGTTTTGGACCTGAAAGATAGAACAATGGATTGAAAATGTCACTGATGGATAGATAGATAAGTAGTTATTCAAGTAATCTTTCCTTCTTAATTTAGCTACAAGAACCACAAAATTTTCATATACAGGAGCAACTTCTTCTCTTGTCTGTGCATTTGTGAGTTCTCTTTCTTTTTCTTTGGGTGAAATGAACATGCAAACACATGACATCAATCAGCAGATAATGTAATTAACAGATGTCAGAGTACATAGAAAACTATCTTACAGCAAAAAGGACCTAAACGTATAGTTCTATGAACATTAAGAAAATATACATATCTAGATAAAGATTGTTCTTTAGTAATTATAATTTGGTATCAGATAATTTTGGAGGAATGAGCAAAATACAAATGTTAACCCTTTACAGAGTAACAAAATTGCGCCATTATATTTATAGCACATCAGTTTTTAAGACTAGCACATAAACCCAAAATTACGAAATACGCAATACGCAATTCCGCCCCTCGACATGGCTCAAATATGTAGATATATTCTCATCGAGGCATGAATAAAGGAAGTCTTGTTTGACCATGGCCGGATATTAATAATCAAGAAATGCACCATTCCAGCTAGATTCCATTACCATGGAAGTTCTACCTAACATCCTATTTCAGTCAATGTGGTAGTTGATAACACCGCAATCGAATGAAAGAGACTGCATGTCACTAGCATATGCATGGTGTAAAGCCTCTTCTAAAATATGACATCTCATTCATTATGCGCACATCAGTGATCGGTCAGCTAGAGCCTGTAAATAGTTGGTAATATGAATAAATTGATGCATCAAAACAAACTTTATACGTTTTCAATTCACTTCCATAGGCATTATGCTTTAGAATGTTTACAAAAACTGCCTACTGCAACACACTATGGAATGTTAATAACCCAGAACTGTTCAATTAAACAATGTGAATAATGACATGGAAATACTCTAATATCAATGTTATATGAGTGATGTAGTCAGAAACTAAGCCTCCAATTTATATTCACTTCTCCACAGAATGCATAATCTATTATGAAACAGCATACGAAGAGGGATACCTACCTCTCGAGGACCATAGACTGCAGCAATGACTTTGGTGTTACCCATTTCAAAAGAAGCCGAACTGCCAGCAAATCATAGGGATAGGGGTCATCAAACAAAAACCATCTAAAATTGAAGCTCATTGGAGGATGTTTGGCTAAGCTTATAAAAGAAGAAACCTACCTTTAATTTAAAGATTACTTATTTAATTTTAACTTTTAAGATAACTTTTTAAGCTTAGACAGACATGCTAGTTCGTGCCAAATTTTAAGGATAAATGTAAATTACCCATCAGCTTTCGCTACTACGCCTACTTCTGCACGAAACTGCCTCATCTGATATTGAAAAATATATACATACATCAATTACACGAGACAGTAATTTCTTGTTAAGGTAAAAACCAAAAGTTAAAACAAAAGCTTGCAAAGAAATCAAAATTTGTGTATTAGAGAACAAAGAAAGAGATATACCTCCGTTGGGCGGCGACCGTCGAGGCGAAGGCCTTCGGGGCTCACGTACTCCATATCCGCCACACCACAACCACGCCCACGGAGGAGAAACTATAGAGAGAGAAGAAAGAGGAAGGGCGAATGTTTAGGTCTGGGGTTTTACCTGGGTTTTACTGGATTAGCAAGTTTTGAATTAATCATTGGGTTATCAGGGAATTTATGTCATTTGTCATTCACCTACCACTGATCGAGCAAGTTAGTCTTAAACTTCTAAAAAAGATCAAATTGATTCTTAATCTTTCATTATTTTGCAGAACCGGTACTCGATGCAGAAATTTGTTCAATTATTTGCGAGTAAATTTAATCAATCATCATTGAACTCCAAAATTGTTACTATTTACTCACTCATCTTTAACGGGTTACCAAATACTCACTCATCTATACATATAATTACCCATCCATCACTTATTTAACTCCCATCTCACCACACAAACGGAAAATTACACGTAGATAACGGAATTCCTACGTGGCAAACTTTCTCCATTAAATCTCGACGACCTAGAATTAAACCCACGACATATACTCTCTTAGAATCACGCCTCTGCCCATTTCACGACATTTCTTCACTGGAGAAGAAAATTTAAGAAAAACTCATATCAATTTTTCAAAATTCTTCCTCAAATCAACGCATTAGGCTTGGGAATTCTTCTCTTGTCTAGATAATGGAGGGCATAGGATCGCCTCTTGAAGTTCAGGAACCAGACATTGTATAACAGACATCTCAAAATATCCATAAACAAGTTTCCTGTCAGTTTTTAACTACAAGTGGAATGAGCAAAGAATTACTCCAAATTCACAGATACGGTGTCCTATATCGTGCAAAGCATAAATGCACATTTCCTTTTACAAACCTGTTAAACTATCGGTTACAGGCATATGAAGAGAAGCATAACGGAATTCTCTTCATATGAGGCCGTGCACCAAATGTTCATTCTCCATTCATTGCTCGTGCACCACCACTCCGGCCTCATTTGTTACTCGAAAACTTGTCCGGAAGATTTTGATTTGGGGGTTTTTATTTGGTCAGGTTTAGAGGATCGGGGGTTTTGATTTTAAGATTTTGATTTGGGTTAATAATATAAAGGCGTGTTCGTTTGTTGCTTTTTGGTGACTTGGACGTAATTTATGCTGTTAATATGCCACGTAGGAATTTCGTTATCCACGTGTAATTTTCCGTTTGTTTGGTGAGATGGGAGTTAAATGTGTGATGAATGAGTAATTATATGTATAGATGAGTGAGTATTTGGTAACCCGTTAAAGATGAGTGAGTAAGTAGTAACAATTTTGAAGTTTAATGATGAGTGATTAAATTTACTCATTCTTTGCTGTCCTAAAACTTACCTACTTATAATCTATTATTAAAAAGTTACTTATAATTTGGGTGTGATCAAAATGAGCAACTTTTAGTCATATTCTGATCCACAGGAAGAAGAAAAGCAAAAGCCAACCAATCCGCACAGGTCAGTACACGCCACATACATCTCTCTTTCCACACTCACATATTCGTTCATATTCACATATATACTTTTCCTTTTGTTCTCTTTTTCTGAAATAAGCATATTGGGCAGATCGGAGTCTTTGTGTTGATTTGTTGTGATGGCTTCGAAGCGGATCTTGAAGGAACTCAAGGATCTACAGAAAGATCCACCTACTTCTTGCAGCGCTGGTAATTTATTTTATATATTTGGTATTTTTTCACGCTTTTTTGTGTGTTTAGTTTTGGTTTCATTATGTTTTTTTTTTTTTTTGCTGTACCGAGGTTTGATCTGTTGTATTACGATGTGTATACGTATTTAGGGGTACTTTATAGAAAGTGGGTCTGCAATTAATTTGTCATTTTGACTTTGTGTAGAACGCAAAAAATTAAGAAAAAACAAATAAAAATAGAAGTAGTAATTTTGATTATACATGGTAGGGGTAAAAACATGCTTAAAAAAAAAGAAAAAAAAATTATTTTCGTGTATATTAGTGCTTGAGCTACAGATCCCCTTGTGCTTAATTATTTCGAGTTTTTTCTTATAATGGATGGATTACATAATCTGCTCCCCGATGCATTTGAGACGGATTTTCCCGATAAATGATAAGCATAGTTTATGATAATTTAGGCTATGATCAACAAGAGATTGATTATGGGTCATTGAGCATAGAATTTTTTATAATTTAGATCCATCCCTGGAAGGATGTGGACGTTATAATCTTTTATCGAGCTGCTCACTTACTACAGCTTATTAAAACTCTAATTTTTATACCCTTGACAATTTTCCTCTGAAACCTAATTTTAATAGTTGTGCCAAACTATCTTATCTGATTATTTTGATAATTAATCATCTAAATTTTCATTTCAATCTATGATGCTCCGAGCGGGCGATAGTTATTGATTTAGTCAGTCTTATATAGAAAAAAACTTTGGAATCTTGAGAGAGCTTGTCACTTGAGTTGGAGGCTCTATGCGTTGTTATCCATATAATTTATCTTGAAAATTTTATGGGCTTCTGCCCCGTCGATTTAACAAAGATTTTCACTAGAATATATATTTAGTTTTCCTCTTACACTGCCAAATCATGCTTGATGGTCTTGAACTACGAAGAGGCTTTGTGTATAACTTCTTGACACTGGTTATAAACAAAATGAACTGCCCATGTATATGTTAGTTTTGGTATATACCTCCCACTTCTATCTTGTATGCTTTCACTACCAACTATAGATATCTTTAGCTGGTCGCTACTGCATTCCTTTCTTGTATTTTTTGATAGGACCCGTTGGTGAGGACATGTTTCACTGGCAAGCGACGATTATGGGTCCTCAAGATAGTCCATATGCTGGGGGAGTATTTCTAGTCACTATTCATTTTCCTCCTGATTATCCATTTAAACCTCCCAAGGTATATGAATTTGTTTTGCAATTTTTATGTTGGGAAAGGAGAATAGTTCCTGTACGCCTTCTTAGTTTTACTACTGTTTTTCTAGATGGAATTGTTATTGCACTTTTCCATTTTGGTCAAAGTTTGTTGAAATTCTGCTCTATTAGCGATCACCTTTTTTTTAGTACGATTGCTTGAAAAGTGTAGTGTAAGGGGAGCACATGCATATTCCCCGTTCATTTTGTCATTGCAATTATTAATATTTCACTCATTAATCTTCCTCATTTTGGACAAACATATTCCATAATATTATTTTGGTTGTATCTTTGCAGGTCGCATTCAGGACAAAAGTTTTTCACCCGAATATAAACAGCAATGGTAGTATATGTCTTGATATTCTAAAGGAGCAATGGAGTCCTGCCTTGACAATTTCCAAGGTTATCCTTTTTTTTTTTTTTCGTAAATTTGGAGGTTTCTTATTATTTATTTGAGACTTGATGAGTCATGCTCGAGTTTCCATCTTCTTTGTCCACATGAGGTTCTTCTCCGAAAATTTAGAATGCCATGTACCTGATATATTTAGATGTGTAAAGCCGTAAACCTTTGTGTCAAGAAAATTTTGTTGTTTGGTGGTTTCTGCCAATTCAGGCAGAGTTCTTTTTTAACACATTTCCCCTTGTTTTTCCTTTTTCTACTATTTTAAGTGCATATTTGACTAAAAAAACTTATAAGTAAATAAGTTCGTTCTAGAATAAATACTTATCATGTTGGTTTATTTAGTTATAACTTACAAGTTGCTTTGCTGAATGTAACTTCAACGTTAGTGTCAAAGTGAGTAATTTCTTTTACTTATAAGATGGGAATACTATCTCGACAAGTTTGGAAACAAAAAGTATCTTAAAAAAAAGTTAAGTGACTCTTAAGCTGATTTAAACATGCTGGAAGTTGTTAACAGTTGCATTCCACATGTTAATAGCTGCTGCATGATTTCCCGCATAAATATAGTCCCTAGTCACTGATTGAAGTGCTAAGACCTGATTTAATGCTGTCATCCGAAGATATCTTTAATACCTTTTTAATCCCTTGTGAAATCAGATATTGCTCCTTAACACGTGCACATTATTAGTTATCACCATTGCTTATCATTTTGCAAGGATGGAAGGGTTAAACGAGGTGCAATAAATAAGTCTTATACAAAGTGTAAAAACCCTGAACAAGGGAAAGACTAAACTATTCTTAATTAATAAAAGAAAAAGAAACTAAATACGATAGTATCTATAACCCCCATGAGTATCTCGAGGGAAAAGAATAAACTATCCTTAATAAAAAAACCTGAATCTAGTAGTATCTAAGAGGAAGATTCTTGTATATATTTGCAGGTGTTGCTCTCAATCTGTTCACTTTTAACGGATCCAAATCCGGATGATCCCTTGGTGCCGGAGATCGCCCACATGTACAAAACTGACAAGGCCAAGTACGAGCAAACTGCAAGGAGCTGGACTCAGAAATATGCAATGGGTTAGTGTGATTTTCCTTGAGGGCAGCTTGTCTTATGTAGAAAATGATCTGTTCTCTTGTGCCTTATCTTCCTGTAATGGACAAGTGTATAATATAGCTTTGAATTGTTTCGCTATTGGAAGACAGATTATGCTTTGAATTGTTCACATGGAAACACTATTTGAGAGAAGACTGTATATTATTTGTTACTCGTGTGAGGTGTAACTTTGAGCAATGCTCTTAACTTAAATTGATTTCTATATTATTGTGAAACTAAGCGCCGAAGCCTGTCATTACTTTTGTTGATCTCTGTGTGCGCGCACGTTTATATATTGTTTGTTCGTTTTGTTTTCTTTGTGCAAGCGCGTATAATGTTTGTTAGTCTTGTTTAAGGTTTAATTTTGAGCAATGCTGGACTTAAAATTGATTTCTATATTACTGTGCGACCGAGAAACAAAGCCTGTCTTTACAGAGTTTGTGCACATGCGCATCTTCTTTGGGACGAGCTTGTGATAGGGACAATAGTCGAAGTTCTCCTATGACGTTTGAGATAAATTAGCAAAATGGTTGGAATAGGCTCTTCTCCTTTTGCTTCATTATTTGAAACAATGCACTAATCCACCATAGGCACCCGGAATTATGTGCTATATTTCATAGTTATAGAATAAAAAGTTTGTGCTCAACCAATGTCTCAAGCCACGTCAACAGTTGACAAAGGCCAGCACAGCTACCGTTTCTATCCCTAGGCTTTCACATATAGTGAATCTATTTCTCTAAACAATCGGATCAGTTTATATCTCACGATTGAGCTTGTTGTTATGGTTATCTTCGATGTTTCAGATATTCTAATTGAGCAACTTAACAAACGAGAAGAGGAAGATTACTTTTGATGGATTATTATGACTTATCTGCAAAGTTAAAGTAATGTTATTCATCCATAGTGGGGATGAAAATACAGTCTAGGTGACCTTAAATGATAGGTTAAATGAAAGGTGAAATTTAATGTCACATTAACGTCACGTAGACTGTGTTTTCATCCCCAGTGGGGATGAATAGCATTACTCGCAAAGTTATGCACTCTTCGAATAAGAATTTATTTTCTATCGTGATTTTTTGCAATGTTTACTATTCTTTCGATAACCTATGTTGTATTAAAGTAAATGACTTGACTCGAGAATATATTATATTCATCTGGTTCAAGAAATTTTAGGTCAAAATATCGAAAATCAGCGGTCAAATATCAAGAAATCTTAAAGCTAAGGGTGCCCCGCCTTTCGAGGCACTCGAAGTTTGTTGACTAAAATTTACATTTTGATTTGGGAATTTGGACAGTTGCTAAAATATACTAAACAAAATAATGTCATTGTATAGGTGATAGAGAATCAGACCACAATTTAGAAAACAAAAATGACGTTTAAGAAAGAATTTTTTTTAGTCGCTAACATAACAATCGAAATTTAAGCGACTTTTCAGACATGCATGCTTGGCGTAAGCCCAAAATAGTCGCTATAATATTTTTGTCAATCATGGAAACTTGAACTATATAGTCTTGACAGTATTATCAAAAAAATAAAAAGTTCAACATGTCCCGTAAGATAGAGGTGCATTTGGGATTTGTCCCCTAAACTATTAGCCGACCGGGGCTGATTTGTACAACTGAGCTCGTACTATGGTCATAGCTCAAATATGTTTATGAAACCATCAAAATGGTATTGTTGTACTGTTTAGCCCCATATACAAGGCATGACTTAATGTTGACGGGTTGCTCAATTAGTCAGGTCTTGGGTTTGCTTCCCAATGGTCACCAGTTCGAGTCCCCTTAGGGCCACTGAGGTGAGTACCTGGCCGTAAACTTCAGGGCCCCGTGGAATTAGTCGAGGTGCGCGCAAGCTGGCCCGGACATCCACGGTTACAATACTTTGGCAGTTCATGTAATATTACACAGTATTATTTTCATTCTCTAATCTTGGCCTACATTGCATAACAAATATGACTCAGGCCCGCGTGATTTGCACCCTAAACCACAAGACAAAGAGGGCTGACTAGTTACTCCATCTCCACCAAATAGATATTAGTTTTGTTTTTGTCTTTTGTTGAATTTTTTTATGGTTAATAATTTAATAAGCTCCAACACCATAAAAGGGTATGCACCTCAGGCATGGTTCAACAAAAGATCATTATAGCTTACTAAAAATCATCTGGCTCTTAAGAAATCAGCTTTGATTCTTCCACTAGTAATATTAATGCTAGTGGTGAGTTCTGAAGCTGGAGGAATTGCTATCTATTGGGGACAGAATGGAAATGAAGGGACATTGGCTCAAACTTGTGCCACTGGAAACTATCAATTTGTGATCATAGCATTCCTGTCAACATTTGGCAATGGACAGACACCAATGATCAATCCAGCCCCACACTGTGATCCGTACAGTAACGGATGCAACGGATTGAGCTCTGATGTCCGTTGTGTCAAGCCAAAGGAATCAAAGTGATGCTTTCTATTGGAGGAGGGGCGGGTAGCTATTACCTCGCCTCCTCAGAGGAGGCGAGACAAGTGGCTACTTACCTTGGGAACAACTTCTTGGGCGGACAAACCTCGTCTCGTCCTCTAGGTGAAGCTGTTTTGGATGGAATCGACTTTGATATTGAAGGTGGGAACTCTCAACACTGGGATGAACTTGCGAGGTACCTTTCTCGGTACAGCACGCAGGATGAGAACTTAACAGCAGCTCCCCAATGCCCATTCCCCGATGCATGGATGGGAGGTGCCTTGAAAACAGGCCTTTTCAACTATGTCCGGGTTCAATTTTAGAATAACCATCCTTATCAATACTCTTCGGGGAACTCTGCAAACATCGAAAATGCATGGAAACAATGGACCTCATCTATTCCTGCTACGAAGATTTTCCTAGGACTACCAGCAGCACCAGGTGCAGCTGGGAGTGGCTTCGTTCCTGCAAATGTTCTGATTTCAAAAGTTCTTCCAACTCTCAAAGGTTCTAACGAGTATGGAGGTGTTATGCTCTGGTCCAAATACTATGATGATCAAACTGGCTATAGTTTTTCGATTAAAACCCATGTCTAAATGTGTATTATGAAGTGAAAAAACTATATTCTAGCAAGACTTCATGTATCATTGTATATATTTTCTTGTGCTGAATTAAAGATGGTTGCTGTTACTACATTTCAAGAACAATTAGGCCACTGGTTGCTGTGTTTTATTACCAGAATGACTGGACTAATCAATGGAAAAGATGTTTGGCTAAGCCAAAAAATTAAGTAACTTTACTTTTTTTAAGCTTAACCAAACATGTTTCAACCTTTAAAAAGTTAATTCAAAAAACTTTTTCTTCCAAACATGTTTGGCTTTTCTTTAACAGATACTTATTTTAGAATGGACAAAAGGTTTTCAAAAGTGTTAACACGGTTACTTTCTGAAAAATTAAGCTTGCTTCTTTTTAAGCTTAGCAAACATGTTATTGTTACCAGTCCACCAGCTTATCCCACCCACCAAAACGCTACTGGTCAGAGGGTTTCGAAGGTCTACCTCAACCTACATTTCAGTTCTACTGAAAAGCAGTCTACATATTACAATTTTGCACACACCATCCTTTCCAAAGCATGAAGCTGCTAGCAACACATAAATGCATTACTTTCGTATATAAATTGGTAAAGTCATCCACTGGTGCAGTATATAAAATTTCACCTGAGTTCAGTATATTCAAAAAGTATAAAGCTATAGACCAATTTTTTTATGAAGTATAACTAAGTAACAGTATTATGCAAACAGAATGATATTAGTACTATTTCAGAATCAACAGGAAAAATTATTCTTAAAATCTTCATAAGGAAAGCTTTTCATGAGTGCAAAATGTCTACCAAATTCAGTAACTAGTAGAATTATTGCATTACACTTTGAGAAGCTTTGAAACAGAATCAAATTAGTTGTAAATATCTTTCAGGCGTACCATGGAATCCTCATCCATGAGTGTTAACAGCTTCCCAGAGCAAATTCTTCGGCATAGGCTTGGAGAAATCCCGAGCCTCCAGGGCAGCGGTCCTTAGTGTTCTTAGAGTCCACAAGTTGGCCTCAAAGAAGGATAAACTCCGATAAGGCAAGTTGTGTTTCTTGCATAGTTCCCGAACCACAGGAGAAACATTTCTCAATTGGCACCTTGGTAGCCTCGGGAACAAATGATGTTCAAGCTGGAATTGTAATCCACCAAAAAACCAATCCATCCAAGACGAGCACGCGATGTCTATTGTTCCACTTGTTTGTTTCTCAAACCAATCATTCCCCTTGGGTGCTCCTACATAAACATCTGCTGCGAAATGGTTTAGAGTGAATTGGATATGTTGAACTGAGCATACAAAAAAGCTTGTCAGAACAAACAACACCCTCTCGTTCCAATTTGGCAAGCATGAAACAAGAAGAGGAAACCAACTCCAAAAAACAAAGATTCCTAATATGTTTAAAGCCCTGTCGGGAACTTTTCTCTTTGAGAACAACAACAAGAGCGTCTGCAGATAAAGATTGACTCTTGCAACGCACATTACTGGATAGTAAGTAATATGCTGGTAACTCACAAAAAATCTTGACAACGAATCAAACGTCAGTTTTCTACCATAAAACTGGGATGTCAACGAGTGAAATAACTTCGAAGAGACTGCCAACATTGGCAAGTGTTGAAGATCGGGATCATAGTCAAGGCTATTGCAAGCAACATGGTGGGCATTATGAGTCCATTTCCACCAAGCAATGCTGATTCCAGTTAGGCAATTGCCTGTGAGGATTTGCACGAATTTATTGAATCCACGGGTCGTCATAATCTGATAATGACCCGAATCATGACCCAAATAAGCCACTTGCATCCATAGAAACCCCAGCAACCCTCCAGAAAACATATGAACCCAGAATCCATCGCAACACAATACACCATAAACACAAGTGAAAAGTAACAATGCAACAAAACAAAGAGAATAAATCACTCCATGGCCCTTTTTTTCAAACATCCCGGCTTTCGAAAACTCAGAATGAAGCCTTCTGTAATCCATAGAAACCTCAGAAACCTTAAAATCTTTCAAATAATACCCAGTAAAGAATCTGTCGAGATATTTCCAGGCAGTACCTGGATGAAAAGCAATGAATGCATCAGTCACATCCTGACCAGCCAAATTCATGAGTGGGATATCCCCACCTGGGTGTTCCTTAGCCCAATCTGTCACATTGTAAACCTTCCCCTGAATTGAAATCCACAAATTATCAGATTTGTTATGATTCTTCAATTCATCAGATGAAATATACTTCTTATTATCAACCATTGCTGAAAAATAAAGCAAATCAAATCAAGAAATTTCAAAAACAGAAAAAAAAAACGATAGATTTGTTTGTCCCGACAAAATTCCCAAATCAAAAATCAAATCCAGCCCCCAAATGCCAATAGAGCTTGATATGGATAAGAGTGTCGTTTAAATCAAAACAGCCTCAAATCAAGAGGTTGTTTTGATCATATCATTCTCTCTCTCTCTCTCTGTGATTAGATTTATGCAGAGACGAAAATATCTCTTTTTTGTTGAGGTTTTTCAATTATAAGAGCATTTGCATATTGCAAGAATTGGTGTCACAGCATATTTCGCGTGGGGTTGGCGGTGGTGGCGGGGGGTCCCCCTGAAACCTACGATGTTTTATTTAATTATTGACCGATTGAGATTACGGTGGATACAAAATAACCAAAAATAGAATTAAGTCAAATATTAGAGGTCTTAATCAAATAGTTTAGAAGGTCCGCACATTTACTTTTGACATTTTTTTATAGTAAACAACTTCGAAAGAACTCATACCATCGAGTCGGTATATCATTCAGTCCTATCTTGTATTTGGCAAGTGTTACGTACCACGTTATATCGAGAATTTTCCTCTTTTTTGGTGCGTTAAACATATCCGAGGGGGTGTACACCCTTATATACATTTTTTGATGTATAAGTAAAATTATTCTTTTAATAATGTACGAATTATGATGTATTCAAAGTAGTGGTGGCAAACGGTCCGAATGGCTCGGCCGAGAGAATTTTCCTCTTTTTTAGTGCATTAAACATATGTTTAATTTGAGACATTTTAATAATGTACGAATTATGATGTACTCCCTCCGTCTCATATATATAGGCTGAGTTTCCTTTTTTTCTTGTCCCAAATATATAGGCTTATTTCTTTAAATTTAATAATGTTAAATTTAATTTGAGACATTTTAATAATGTTATGTTTTGTTCTTTTACTAGTATACCTTTATTTAATTTGCCTAGTTACTAATTCCAACAATAATTTACTTCTAGTTGTTGAAAATTAAATAGGGATAAATTTGAAAAGTTCTTGATAAAAATTGCTTTTTCAATAACATTAAATAAGATTTTTTAATTCGTGTGAAAAATGAAACAAGCCTATATATATGGGACGGAGGGAGTAATTAAAGTAGTGGTGGAAAACGGACCGAGAGGCTCGGCCGCTCGTCAAATGACGAGCCCACGGGCGAGCGGCTCGTCTTGACGAAGAGTTAATTTTTTATTTATTTATTTTAAAAAAAGTTTATCTTAAAAAAAATGAAAGGTTTTTTACGAGCCGAAGTTCAGCTCCGTCCACGAGTAATGAGCCGAGTAGAAGCTCGGCTCGTGACGAGCACGGGCGAACTCATGTGCATATCTCAAAGTAATGTGTAGCGGATAAATCATAAATTTTGGCTAAATTTAGTAACATTAAATAAGATTTTTTAATCCATGTGAAAAATGAAACAAGCCTATATATATGGGACGGAGGGAGTAATTAAAGTAGTGGTGGAAAACGGACCGAGCGGCTCGGCCGCTCGTCAAATGACGAGCCCACGGGCGAGCGGCTCGTGGGCTCGTCTTGACGAAGAGTTAATTTTTTATTTATTTATTTTTAAAAAAGTTTATCTTAAAAAAAATGAAAGGTTTTTTACGAGCCGAAGTTCGGCTCCGCCCACGAGTAATGAGCCGAGCAGAAGCTCGGCTCGTGACGAGCACGGGCGAACTCATGTGCATATCTCAAAGTAATGTGTAGCGGATGAATCATAAATTTTGGCTAAATTTAGAAGTTGATTTTTGAGAAGTTTAAAGGAGCTTTTGAGACATAAAAGATGTTTTGTTTTGAACTCGTTTGATTAATTTCATGAAATTGTTTCTTATAATTATAAGAGTTTTTAGAGGAAGCTGTCATAATGTAATTTTCCCTAAAATTTATTTCGGAAGAAATTATTTTTCAAATATAAATTAAAGTAGCTTTCTAAAGAAATTCTTCCACGATGAGCATAAACAAAAATAAAAACACTGTCAAACTGTTCCTAGGATAATATATTTGGCTAAACATCAAAAGAAAGCAAACCTACATTTAACACAATTAACAACAAATGTAAGGTTTCTAATTCTTTTGTTTGTTTCTTTATTGTTGTGTTTGATATTAAGGATTTTAATTATTTTTGCAACCTTAATTACTGCAAATCTTTTAATCCATCTCTGGAAACTGGAAAGTGATTTTTACTTTTGTCTTTCAAATATTATGATAGATTTTAAATGTGAAAATATATTTTTAAGTCAATATTTTAATTATATTAAGGAAGAAGAAATCAATATCAAACCAAAAGGGAAGGGCTGATGTCTGGAACTTATAGCAAATGATGGCATATGTTGGAATATGCTTGATTTGATTGTAGTGTGATATTTAACGTGTCGAATTGTTACGGGTCAAATTAACAGATATTTTCTATTATAAAGATGGTGTTACGAGAATATTTCTATAGAATATATACTAGTATATGTACATGCGACAAAAGTTGTATATATATATATATATTTTTTTTTTTTCAAATTTTACGCTTTCAATAATCGCAGCGGGAGGCTCGGGAAGAGAGTGAAAGATGAGGAAGCCTTGGGGGAGGACTTGCACCGAAAATTTTAGTTCGAGGACCACACCCATACACCATATTTGTCAAGATTTGAAGAAGGCCACTTTATCTTTTTTCCTAATCAATAAGAAATATATATGCGGTATGATTTGTTTAAAGTTCAAACAAGTAATCGAATTTCAAGTTTACTTTTTACTTTCGATTTGGGCTGTTAAAATTATAATATTAATTAATTTATTTTTTTGATTGAATAGGGAAAACGTATTATGTTCAAAATACCCTTATTTTATTTGGGAAAAATTATCAAAATTTTAATTTCTGGGTCAACTGACGGTTTTTGCGTCATTTTGGACTTGAGTTGCTATTTCTTTAAAGCTTCGGTACCTACAATGGCACAAATGAAAGGTTTGGATCAAATTATGCGTTTACCTGACACAGTGAGATATTGATTCAACGAAGTAATATATAACTTTATTTATTCCTTTATGGTTAATTACCTCAATAGTCACTGA
>CAIGRT010227002.1:2087-12658 GCA_903798405.1 Fraxinus platypoda | reverse complement strand
AACAATGATCTAATTGTTATAATATCTCTTGAGTCTTTCCTTTTCTCTTTTTTTTTTTTTTACTTCAATTCTTGGCGCCTAGACGTCGCGATGGTAGCGCCTAGGCTCTAGGTCTCAGGTTAACATTCCAAAATATGCTTTTTGTCATCCAAAAGCTATTTTTCAAGCCAAACTCCTAATTATTCTTGAAATTTGATCTCCACAACTTAGGACTCTACAAATCTAAGTACCTTAAACTTCTTCCAATCAACCAAATCTCAAATCACACGGAATCCAATCAACCAAGACTTTCTAAATCACATAAATTTTTTGTCACAAAACCTAACACATAGATATCAAATTAAATAATCATAACAATTATCAAGAACATTAATTTTATTTGATCATTATTTAATAATTATATTTATTTTATACAATGGATATTAATATACATCCAAACAACCACAAGACAAATAATGTTATTTACTATGTGCAATAATTTGTAAACATTAAATGAAATTAATAGAAGTGTTGTTATTCGTTTAATTTACCATTATAAATACACGTACTCATTAATTATGTTTTTAAAAATAAATTTACTTCTACCATTTTTGACTTTACCTATGATTTTTAATTTGCTAATTAACATTAATTATGAAATTAAAAGGGTTTAAAAGAACGTAAATAAAAGGCATGCATTAAATTATACAAAGTTATAAATCATCTTTTATGGTTAGCTGAAGCCACAATTAGTAAATGCGCTGAAATTACACAACTATGCCTGTAGACAACATGACAAAAATTGGCCGGCCTGACGTGATTTTAACGTGGTAACATAATTATATATTTTTATATTTAATTTAAGCGGAAATACATAATCAGTAAGATCAATTTTCTCACCAATAAATTTTGGCCTTTTAAATAGATAATAAAATTTATAAACATCAATGAAAAATCACTAGTTTTTTAACCAGACTCTGATACCACATGCAAGAAATGATTCTTTATTTATGCGAATCAAATCCAATTATGAATAATCAATAAGTCCCAGATTTTAGAATAAGATGATTTTCAAAATTTCAGAATTTGGGAGAAAACATACCTTGATCCATGACCTTTTTTTTTTTTTATTAGAAATCAATTGTAGATTAGAAATCCAAGGCAACTAGGTTTTTTTCTCTTTTGACCCCTTAGGCTTCCTTTACATACGTTCTTGATGGAGAGAAAACGGTATTGTTGGGTTTTGATAACCAATGAATTCAGGCGATAATTTAAAACAGATATTGCATAATTTATAGACACCATAAACTTGACTCGACCCAGAAACAACCAACACTTTTGGAGGGCCCAAGTTGTAGTTGGACTTATCGGTTCGAAGGTAATATGGTAGCCCATTTAATTAGTCTTGTACATGAGCCATTTAATTGAATGGCTGGCAGCCCATTTAAAGTGAAGTTCTTGACTCTAATGATAGAGGTGGTACCAGGAGAGTGGCGTGTGACCTCTGGCACCTATGCGAGAAGCCCTCGAGTAGCGTCGGTGGAGACATGTGGGCAATTTTTCGGCGACGACGTCTTCAGGCTAAATGTTGCTGGTAGCGTGACACACCTTGCAGCGGTGTTTGTTTTTTATTTCGAGCAGTATGGTAAAATCTAGACGATTTTATCCTTGAACGTTCGGGTGCCAAGCGTTGGTTCTTGGTTGTCACAGTTGCTGGAAGTTTTAGAGTGAATAATGGTGGCCCTAAAGCATTGAATTCACACATGTCCTTGTTTACGGACCCGCAAATATGGTCCGATCGGTATCGTGTTCTTTTCTTTAAGAAATAACTAAAATACGATAAGTCTTGAATTAGAAATATAAATAAAAAGGTTTCGTCATCCATCTAATACATAAAAAGTGTTTAATCTAGCATTGTCATAGCAAAATTACACAAAAGATATAGAAACAACACACAGAAGATAACGAAAGCGATACAAAATTTGAAAATTCAAAAACTTCACTTTAAACTTCGACCCGAGATATGAAATTTCACTTCTTGATGTAAAATCTCTTCTTGCAAGCTCAAACTAAGATAAAAATTAGGTAGAATGTGTTCTGGACGACTCTAGGTTAAATATGGATGCCAATTTATTTATTTATTTACTTTTTTTTTATTCTAACAATCTTCCTAGAACGAAGCATCATAAGTGATTTTCTTCGCACAGTGAAAGTCCTCTTTAAAAAAAAAGGAAAAATCCATTTGTACAATGATTAAGACATTGTAATTTTTACAACATCTCACATTATGGTGGGCCTACTAATGGGCAGTTGTAAATTTTACAATGTCCTAATCATTGTACACCAAGCAAGATTGAAAAAGTAATTGGGCCACACCTTGAAACAAATGCACCACAATTTTTCTTATGTCCTTTGGATCCACTCTCTCGTGAGCTGCATCAAAAAAATCCATTTTACACATTCACATAGTTAAGTTTGAAGCATATCTATCATGCCACCTGTACGGAAGTGGATGTCAACCTAAAATGTTAAACATTATATATGTATTATAATTTTAGTAAGATCTAGATTTAGGTTTTCAACTACTAAATCCCACGTGACTATAATTTCATCTACCAAAAATAATTGTAAATAAAGTGGGCGGGTGGGCACTGCAGCAAAACCTGGGATATGTAAATAAAGTGACACACACTCCAAAATCGTATTTTTCAATAGTCATTTTCAATCTAAATAAGGAGCAGGTTATTTTATCGTATAGTGTCTAGAGATGTACATAAAAAAGAGAGTTGTGGCCATCCTTCCACAAAAATCACAATTTATTTAATAACCTGGGGTCTAGTGTCTTTGTCCTCTAGACAGTGAGGGATCAAGCACCCGAAGAATATCGTCGGTCGCACGTGCTGGATCCATCTGGAACAATTTTTTTTTGTAACAATAGATAATTTTTTTGGATAATATATCCAGTAATTCATTTTGTTTTTGAACGTCTATTGTAACTCGGTTAGAGCATTTATTTTCAAATTTGAAGTCCTGAGATTAAATCTTTATCAAAGTAATTTATTGTGTAATTATTCTAATTCAACATTTTTTTACCAAAATTAATGCTTAACCATCATTGCACTTGATGAATTTTGATACTAAATGTAACAAAATATTATATGTTCAGTTTTAGCAATTTTAATGCAATTGGAAAGATTTGAACCGATGCTCTTCTTTTGAATTATGCAAAATTTGGTCACTACGTCATTTGGTGAATACTGACAATAAATATAATAAAATTATATATCTTCAGTTTTAGCAAGGTCAACAGTTGTCCTTCCTCACTCAAGATCCTGAATTCGTCGGTGCCTCTAGGCATCTAATTTTATTGTAAAACATGTGTTGAAATATAATAACCACAAGTTCTTGTTTGGTCTTTCCAGTATTTGTAGTTGTGGTCCACTAACATCTTTTTTACACTGATGTTTGGCGTTTTAGTCATGTAACATGTATCGATGGATTTCGATATTACTTATTTCCGTTGATTACTTCACTAAATTTGTTTGGTTTTTACTTTATGTCTTAAATCGATGCATATGCTATTTTCCCAGTCGAATCACAAGTCAAAAATCTACTTCAACTTTAAAATTGAAATCTAATATTCTGATGATGGCGGTGAATTCATCGCTCTTAAATCAATGCTTGAACAATATAGTATAGTTGAGTGTAAGAGAGGAGAGACATATGTCTCGGTGGCGATGACGGTGGCAATGGCCATGAGTGTGAGAGAGTGGAGACAAAAAGATTTTTTCAATTTAATTCCTTCTTCTCCTAGGCCAAGAAAATCATTACCTAGTTTTGAAGTGTCAATTTCTTTTGTGCAAAGTTTGAGTTGATCCGTCATACCAACATAATGTTTTTAGTAATACTGATATANAATTTAATTCCTTCTTCTCCTAGGCCAAGAAAATCATTACCTAGTTTTGAAGTGTCAATTTCTTTTGTGCAAAGTTTGAGTTGATCCGTCATACCAACATAATGTTTTTAGTAATACTGATATAAAATTATATTAGCCACAACACAAAGTCTTGAAGATTTATACTATGAGTTAAGAAGAGTAAATATAAGTTTTTAGCTTTAGGACTTGTAGTTCTATTTTAAATTATCAACTTTATTAAGAGAAATAGTACAATTTCGTATATTTTTATTGAATGAATATTTAATCAATGTGAGATTAATCCGTTAACATGCCCTATGAGATTGTGACTCTTTGAGAACATCAATTTTTGAAATATGCGTGCTCGTTTAAATTTTGATTGTTTGCTCATTGAAGTTTAATGGACTCTCATATTATATTAAAATTTATGATTTCATCTTAAAAGTTCAACTTTGCTTAACATTTTGCTTTTTAAGACCCTGTTTGGACAGCATTATTTCAATAATGAAAATAATAAATTGTATCATTGGAACTCCAATTTTCCAAAAAGTGTGAGATGCAAGTCAACAAAAGAGGCCAAGTGGGGCCCTTCAATAGTACAAATTTGCCCATATATGATTGAGTTTTTTGAGAATAAGTTGTGAATTTTTTATTTTTAAAAAAAAAAATATGTGGTTAAAAAATTTAATTGAAATGATGTATAATTGAGTTTTAAAAAATAAAGGGGACAAACAGAAATGAAATTAGAATTGATTTTTCAACTAAAAAGAGCAGGTTATTATTTTGGACTTCTTGAGAGACTGTTTGACAATCATTTATTGTAGAAAAAAAAATTGAATATTAATTTTTAGGAAAATATGCAGTTAAAAAGTAGATAACGATTTTTGATATACGTGTAGAATATTTTATTATATGAATGTATGGTTGAAAATGATCTCGTAGCAAATCATAAAATAAAATAATAAAATATCAAACAGAGACCGAAATTCAACGTGAGCTGCGTTTGAACAATCACAATCATATCTTTCGGCTGTCAATTTCAAATCTACCAAGACAGCCCTCGAGTGGGAGTGATTAATTGAAAAATATTAAAATATTTTTTTTGAAAAATGTATAATAAAAAATGAGCATGAAAAAAAAAAATTAATAATCACTTTCAAACAAGGGTAAAATTATGATTAGTTGAGAATAAAATTTTGTCGTATTGAGAAATACGAAGAGATCGAGTTTATGTAATAATTATTAGACTTGATGGTTATACTTTCTCCATGTTTGTATCATATTCTTTAAAATTCTTTTTTCTACGTACTCATTTTTAACCACACATTTACAAAATAAAATATACTACACGTAAATCCAAAACTTTTTCCTACTTTTTTACCGTACTTTCTAAAAAAATTCACTATTCATAACAATTTTTTTTTCAAAAAAATGGCTATCAAACAGAGACTATAGTATTAGAAGTTAGATAGTTAAATGACATAAAGATGAATGCCAAAGATATAAAGATGTTAAGATTGATGTAAGATAAAAAATATATATATAAAGATTGAAGTGTCACCATTTTACGATAAATTAAATAAAGGATGACTTGAGTAGTTCATACGTGCATTGCGTGATAAAAGGATGGATTTGATCTCATGTCTTCAATGGACAGGATAAAAATTTCTCAATATTAATATGGTAAGAGAACCAGACTTCGATAAAAAAAATGACAAAAATCTGTTGTTATTTCTTTTTATGAAACCAAATAATAACAAAGAAGGTAATTGAGACATGTATAACACAACTTGAGACATCTCATTACTTTAAATTTAGTGCAAGTTTGGCAAAGTATATAATTGCTTATTGAAGGATAATCAAACTTTATTTTTATTGCACATTCCATGGGATCCGACAAAAAATTTGCCAGACATTCTTTTCTATACAATGGACAAACACCTAGTAAAATAAAATCACTTCTCCTATGTTATCACAAAATCTAGGCTTCTTCGATCATGTCTTGTAATAAAGGCACTTCACGCCCTGATGAATTTACATTATTACTTCTATTTGTCCTTTCAGTCTTTCTTTCTTCTGCTCTTCCCCACATCACGGCATAGAACCCGACGACTATAACAAGTGCACCAACAATACTGCCAGAAGTTTCAAAACCAATAGCCAAATTCAGAGAAGAAAGTCAAAAAAAAATAACGAGAAAGATAAATTGCTGATGTGAATTCAATTAGCAGGTTATACCTTCCAAAATAAAGAACTTCTCCCTCAAAGACGACACCAATGGCAACAGCAATAACAATCGTCAATGGATTAAACAGAGAAACAAATAGGGGACCTGTCCTCGGGAGGCACCACGACATCAAAAAGATTCGGAGTGTAATATTAATAACTCCCTGCATCAACATATTTCTGTAAATTTTCATCCCCAATGTAGATTATAATGTATTCCTCTAGAACTTTGAAAAATCACAAGAGTCGAGCATTTTCATACAGCAAAAATAATAGCAACTAATCCCATATCAGCGTGTAGCCTCCAAGCAGTTACATCTCTTTCAGCAATCAGAGCACCCAGCCCAGCTTGAATGGTCACAAAGAGGCAGTAAAAAGCAACTACGATCATCTCAGACGGGTATATCTTAAGAATTGAAGACTGCCATCATAAACAAAGCAAAAAAAATGAGATTCAGAGTGTCTTATCATCGATTTTCTGTTTATTATTCATGATAGTCGAACCTGAAGAATACACCATGATGCAGTCGACAAACCAGCCAATGCAAGTAAAATTCCTCCGAGGATCCAATTTTGTTGGGACGACCAAAGTATAGGAGAGTGTAATGACTGTAGTTTGTTTATGATTTCTGGTCCCTTGTAAACTGTCACAACAGATGCCCCCACTATGGAAATAACAGTCCCTGCGGATTTGGCTACATCACTTGATCTTTTCCAATTTAGACCTTCCATTCTAGGGACGAACATCTTCAAATTAATGTAGATACGCATAGGGAAAAAGAATATAACACAAGACGAGTTTGAGATATATCTCAAAGATATCTATGGCAAGGTTTGGTATGTCTTATTTTTGTACCGACCTTCTTTGTACATTGAGAAATGCTACATGTACAATCTGTAAATACAGACTGATTTATAGAATGTCAACAAGATTTCATCGGATATTGGATAAAAAATAAAGTTAAACCAGCCAATTAAATTCTGTCATCTCAGTCCTGTAAATCTATCTGTACAAAAAATATGTATAAGTAGCATTTTTGTTGTTCAATTCCCATCAATCGCCGAAAATGATAAAAGATTAGCAGCTATAGAACCAAACTACCTACCTAATTATCTGAATTAGTAATTGATTTAGGCGCAGAATCTAACCTGAAAATGATGGCAAGTACGTAAGTAAAGCCTGGAACAAGATTTAGTAATGCTGTTCCTAGTGTCGGAGAGCTATAGCTTATGCCAGCATAACTGCCAACATCTGCTATGTATCTGAAAACAGAAAATTCAAATGAATATGAATAACGAACCAAGAAATAATTCTATTAAAGGGAAAATCCAACCATCGGACGCACAAAAATTCCCAACACGACTCTAAGCTAAATTGTTGTGATATACTCTTAGCATCAACTACTGAAAAGTCATAGACTGAAGCCATGATAGTAGCTTTGGGACTGGAACACCGTGAAATCTTTGGTTTCAAAAGTAAGCCCTCAGTTTCGTAAATTTCAGCTTTTAGCTTTCTGGTTTAAATCTTCCTTTGAATTTTAGCTACTAACTAGCATAATGTTAACTAGTAACAATGTACACAATTATTCAATCAAATAATTTAATACTACCGTATTACATGGACACTTCAACTAGGATGGTGTATCCGTATCGGACATGTGGACACGTGTCATGATATTGGATAATGCCACTTCTCGAACACTCTACCATGGTCATTTTCTTTCTTTATCAAAAATATCATATTTTTAACCCAAAATTATTATTAAAAAACAAATAATACTCTTATTTAAATTATTTCAACCAGAAAAATTAATAAATAATTTAATCAATGTGATAGTGACGTATCATGTAAGTATTTTTTTTAAAAAAAAAATCACATTTAGAGCATGTTTGTCTAAGATTAAAATTCAATTAAATTGAAAATATAGTCGTTATTGGGTTCCACTCGTCTAATAAAAGTCAACAATAACGGCTAGTTTTTCAATTTTAATCCGATTTTAATCTCTGTCGAACACGCCCTTAAGCGGGTCCTACAAGTGTGGCATCGGATTTATGTTTCCATGTGGATACATTGCAGATGCTACCCAATGGGAATTAAAAGCAAGATCAATGTGCAAAATTTTCCAAGTCTTTAAAGCAAAATTGCCATTAGGTACAGGTCAATGTCTGTATTGATGATGTGATATTATCTGATGTGAAACTATTGTAATAAAATAATTCCCAATTTTCAGCTTCAACAAAAAAGATTTCTTAACCAAATTCTAATACCCCAATTCTCGAACCATTAAGTTGTTAGACAGAATCATCAACACGTCCTCTCAGCTACAAGCAGATTCATTTAAAACTACTCAAACAGGGCTGCAAACAGGGAATAAAAACAGGGCTGAGGTGGATGCATTTGAATTTCAACAATTCAAATCAAGGGCTGAGGTGCATCCTTTTTTATTTCCCTGTCCCCAACCCTGTTTGAGTAGCAAAGTTATTTTTTCATATCATAATCCGTTGACTGCCAAAGAAATCGATTACAGCAAAATAACATACACACATATTAATATTAAACATCAAAGATGAATTTTACTAACCCAAATAGAGCAAGCAAGAAAATTCTCCAGAGGATTGAAAAGGTAAGTGGTGGAAGCTTTGATCTGCCAATTGTAAAATATAACTCAAATTATGCCCAGCCCAGACACTAAAAAGTGAAAATTTGCAGTAGTATAAAGATTTAAAGGGTACCTGTGGAAGAAGAAGCCACAAGGAAAAAGTATGAGAGTAGCCAAAGCACTTGAGTAGAAAGATAAAATCCACAAGGAAAAAGTATGAGAGTAGCCAAAGCACTTGAGTAGAAAGATAGAATGAAGAAGCTGGTGCCAGTAGACATGGCCATTTTGCTTATTATCATGTTGGCTGCTAAGGCTATAACAGCCAACACCATGGCCATGAATGGCAGTGAGCTTTCCATCCATGCCCAAAACCTTCTCACTCCCCATGTCTCCATCTCCTTCAGTCTCTGTGCGAGAGAGAGAGAGAGAGAGAGAGAGAGAAGAGAAGAGGAGAGAAGAGAGAGAGAGAGAGAGAGAGGAGTTGATAGTTTGAGAATTTTGAGAAGCAAACTAAAATAGCACGTGCCTCTGTTTGTAGCCATGAATAACCTGCCAAGAAGGCCGTTTTGGGCTCAGAAGTTTGCTGACTCTACAAGTCCCTTTGGCCTTTACTTTAGGTGGATATAGAATAATGCTATTTAGCTCGGGATCATAACCTTAATCTATTCGACTCGTTAGTGTTATTAAAATCAGCTCGACCCTACTGGTCGGCCCGATAAACCAGTGACTCGGACCCTATACTGGGCCGATTGATTTTTTAACCAAATTTCAAAACTTTTCTCCATTGAAATTTTAAGGGACTAAAAATTTGAACACTTGACCTCTAGCTAAATCAAAATATAACATTACCACCAAAACATTCAATACTTTGTTGTCCTTTTGCGTAATAAAATATATCTAACATATGATTAATTTTCCGTCTTCTGAAAATATTTTTCGTAAAATTAGTCCAATATTTTCGTTCATTTTGTAATATCAAATAATTATTTTATATACTTATTTTGTTTGAAATTTTTTATTTTAACTAAAATAAATTGAATAAATAATACACGTAAATTATTGGTCAATAACTAATAAATGATTTGTACATCACAAAAAGGGAAAATATAATATACAAAATTATAAAATCAAAATGTAACCATTATCACTAATAAATGAGTTCAAAAAATATTAATTTAAAGGTATAAAAATAATTAGTAACAAATGACTTGAAAATTTTAATTGTTCCAAGCCAAAAAAAAAAAAAAAAATGACCCACCGGTCCGATTAGTAACCCTATGACCCAATAACTTGATCGAGTCAATGTTCGAATCGGGTCCACTAACTATTTTACTCGTAGATATATAGGTGATTATGTCCACACGAAAATTTAGTACAATCAATTTATTAAAAAAAAAAAAATTATGCTTCACGAAATGACTAATTTATTTAAATAAATCAATTGTTTACCTTCAAAAAATCTATTTTATTAAGAAGTTATGTAATGCATTGCATGTTCAATAAATTAAATTGAACGATTTATTAAAGAAAGATCTATGATAAAACTCAAGTGTATATTAAAATAGACAAGTCAACATAGATTTACGTGCCGTGGATCATGGTGGGATTGCCGAATAAATAAAGAACCGAGCTATGGTGACAGGGAGGGTGTGACACCCTCCCTGACAGACCACACACATCGGGGGGAGGGGGAGTATTCTTTTTCATTTTTTATTTCATGCGGGACCCACGTCGGTCCCACGGCCATGTGAGAGTCTGTCACCGAGAAGGGTAGTTTTCTTCTGTTAGAATAGCTTTATTCATAAATAAATGGCAACTTGCCATCAGAGCTAAAAAAAACTTCAGATTTC
>CAIGRT010226960.1:0-12342 GCA_903798405.1 Fraxinus platypoda | reverse complement strand
TTTTCACGTAAATTCTTGTGTTCTTATTTTCTTCTTCTTCTTCTTCTTTATTTCATTATCGCATTATCTTGCGATCCGTTTCATAACACCTTTTGTACCAAATGGGCAATGGCCTCAGCTATTATGCTTTAGGGTATAACATCTCAAAATAACGAAACGTAAGCTTCTGATTTCCTTCGACATAAATGTGTCGGAGTGCATATGAAGCCATGTCTTCAAAGCTTTAGATTCAACCACAACATAATGCCTCAATGCACAGAAGAAATAAGCAATCCTATTCCTCACTTCGTGACATGTCTTGCCATCCAAGGTGATTGTTTTACCTAAACCTTGCTATTGTACTAAACCTCACTATGAGAGGAGAGATGATTTTATTGTGCCTCACGATGCTAGATGTCTCGGTATGATGGTTCAATCTTTACTTAGTTTTATATACTTCAAAGAAAATCGGAAGCAATTTATCAATCACCAGCTTTAAATTTCCCTCAACATAGGTGTTTCGGAAGGCATATGGAGCCAAAATATACAGTTAGCATTCTAATCGAAAAATTTGGGGATTGAAAGAACATCCTTCGTAAAAAAGACCTCGAATTGAAGAGTATTTTGGTTGAATATCTCGAAAATTAAAATAATATCTTTTATCGATAAACACCCTCGATTGAGAAAACATCGAAGTATCAAGCATGAGCCTCAGATTTCCTGAAGCTCAACTGCTTCAAAAGGATTCCCTCTTGACCAAGTGCTTCAGATAGATTCCCTTCGAGGGTAAAACCTTGGAATAAACAAGTTGATAATTCAAGCCTGAGACTCCCCCCACTATAAATGCCTTGGAGAACATATCAAGCCACATCTTCAAAGCTTCAGATTTTCTGTGGCTTAAACGCTTCACGAAGATTCCCTTTAGCATAAATGTGTCAAAATATATAAGAGGCCAATTATCAATTATTAGCTTTAGATTCCTTTCGACATAAATGCCTCGAAACAAATAAGAAGTCAATTATCCAAACTCTTGATTCCCTCCGACGTAAATGCCTCAGAATCGATAGATGCCAAAATGTCACGAGATTAAAATAACATCTCTCATAGAAAAAGTTCTTGTATTGAAAAAATGTTTGGGGGTCAAATATTTGAGGATTGAAAGAATATCCCGTTCAAAAAGTCAGACACCTATCCAAGCTCCTGACTACATCTAACCTAAATGCCTTGGAGTACATAAGAAGTCAAAACTCTTGAGATTGAAAGATCTCGAATTGAAAAAACATCTAGGGTCAAATATCTCGAATATTGAAAGATTATCTCCAAGCAAAAGATATCTCCGGCTGAAAGAACGTCAAATTATCAAACTCTGTAATGATGAAGATCAAAAGACGAGAATAAATAAGAAGCCAATTATCTAATTTTTGGGTTCCATGAACATCCATGGAGATTGTACACATAACTAGACAATTTTAGTATTGCACATTAGATATGCTAAAAGGGCACTCAACACATCCATGCATAAATCAAAGTGTACACTACGTGGTTAAAGAAAAAAATTGTGAACGTATTCTATCAAACGCTTCCACGACTCACCGTGTATGGGATGTTTCATTTCATTGTCTATTAGTTGATTCTTTGAGTGTCATATCATATGCTTTGTAGTATGCCTCGGCATATATAATTGTTTAAGCCTAAGAGTTGGAGGTAGATACTACAACACCATCTGAGGCACCCTATGTCCAGATCGGGATACCTTCTCTTGTACCATAGGCTAAAACAAGTAGGGTACTAAGTCTTGTTCTCGGTTTGTTTATAGTACAATATGAAATCATTGTCACAAGAATGTATCTTCACAACATCAAGGCCAAGTCTAGATAACATTTTCTTTGTTTTATTAGACGTAGCTTCTAACATGTCACCTTTTGGTAGAATTCCCTTAATTATCGAAAACAAACTATCATAACACGTTGTAGGCATATAATTCAGAGTTGAAATTCAAGATGCGTGCATTATAAAAGGTTGGTGTGCTTACTACAACCAGGGTAAACATATTTTTATCAGCTTTTTTATATAGTTTGAAGAAATTTGTTGTCGTTGATTTGAGACTTGTTCCTCATGAGCACACTAAATGTTGATTGATATAATTATTATATATTTCTGGACTATCGCATCTATCATCATTTTTTAACAGATGTAGTTTGTTGTAGCTTGTCTGGCAAAATTAATATTGTGCTATATTAATTTTGAAAGATGTGTTGTATCTTTGAAGACATACGTTTATTTGATTATGTTAACACCAGTACAAGGGACAAAATATGTCTTAAGGATATTTGTATTCACATACATTGCTTCATTTCATCTCCTTCTATTTTCTACGTTAAGTCATGATTTGATCATTATTATGTACGTACCATGGTTTTGGTAAGTTATTACTCGATATGTATTTACATGCACATATTTTTTATTAGCGGAATATAAATTATGCACCAATTTATCCAACATACATTGTGTATAACGTCTTGTAAACCTATTTTTGTAAAGATAATATATCATATTACCTCGTTTCAGAAGCGTTCTATTGTCCCATCTAGAGCATGGGCATTTAATTTTTATTCCCAACTCTTTTTTTCGATAAGGCAAATTCAATAAATTCTTCAATACCTTCAATAAATCCTTATGAAAGAAATTCATCATTTGACCCGCGTAGCATTCAACTACGACCTGATACCATACCATTCAACAACAATTCACAGATTCTCATTTCCCATCCTTAATGATAAGCAGAAGTGGTCCAAGTTTGGCACATGCATTTTAGAACAAGGGATAGGAAAAATTTTGGGCTGACAACTACCATAACTCGGTCCAAATAGACTTTGGACCAACAAGTTGTCCAACTCATGTTGGATTTAATTGAAGTTTGGAAAAAATTGCATAATTACAAAGGCTTCAAGATACAATTTCAAAAATAAGAAAGTTGTGAAAAAGTTTTAAAAAACGTGAACGCAGATCAAGTTCACAATAATATGTCAAATGTCATAATAACACACAATTATTGTTATAGTCATAAATCGCATAAGGTCACAATCACAAAGATACAAAGTGTAAGTCACAATTACAAATTAAATCGCAATAGCACATTTTTTTAGGTCACATATTATTTATTGGTCATAAATTAACCAATTTATTTCTCATAATCACCCAAATAATTGGTCACAAACCCACCCCACCCCACTCCACTCCACCACAACTCCACTCCACCACAACTCCACCAACAACAACCTCCGTTTGCAAAATGCAAACAATTACCACCATTTGCAAACCATCAACAATCACCAACAAAAATCACCCCAAAATTCCGACCAGGCAGCTAAGCAATAGCTAGGCAGATTGGAGGAGGAGCAATGAGGCTAAGCGGCATTGCTTGTAATTGTCACACTGGTGTCCATCATCATTGAATACGACGCTTCTCCGAAGGCAGATTGGAGAAGGAACGACGAGCGCGTGCCTGCGATTTGCATGCGGTGGTGCTCTGTAGTGTCGGAGAAGTGAGGAACATGCTGGAAAATGATGAAGGTGCTGGAAAAGTTTATGTGACATTATTTGGATAGAAAATAAATTAGAGTTAAGAAGTTAGGTGGATGGGTGGGTGGGGGTGAATATGGTATACCTGATTTTTTAAAGAATGAAGTTAATATCTGATTTTAAAAATGATAAGTAAAAAATTAGATTTCCTCTTCAAGTTTTGCCTACTTTTTCCATTACTTAGCCCATGTTTAGCCCCATTTCTTAAACTCATTTAAAAAAAAAAAAAATTCAATCATACATTTAAACTCGTAACTTTTATCAACTTTTTTGTAATATATTTTACCAAATTTTATCCAAATCTATTAAAAATTTAATTTTTATTGAAATCAAATAGGGCTTAACAAACCCACAGTCTAAGGACAATGAGTTGAAAAATACTCTTAACAACCTTACTTGGACAGCTAAAGCGCATTTAATTTTTTAATTAAAGACAAGAATTTTGTAAAGGTATTTGAGAAATCAATAGTTTGACAATGGACGTTGTCCATAGTTGATCCATTACCTATTATCTTAGAAGGGTAGAGAGACTATTTTTAATTTAATTTGTTTATCTTACAAATTCTAGATTATTTCTTGAGTACTAATATTGAGTAATAATCTCCATTTCTTGACTTGAATCAAGATATTATATTAAGAGCATTTTCAATATATTATCATCTAACTAGAAATAATTTCGAGTTATGTGACATTAATATATAATGAATATACTACTTAATTTAAATTTTATCTCTAACGAGTTCCGTTTATATTTCAAATTTCATCCGCAATAAGAAAAAATAATAAACACGAGAGAGAAAATATTAGTTGCATTTGGTGTGAACTTTTGTTAAGAATGTCTATTTCAATTTATGTGACAAATTTTTTAGTGCAATACGTATTAGCATCGAAGATGTTGTTGATTATAATCTATAAGAAACAAAAGAACCACCTTAGTGAAATTGGAAACGCGTTGAATACAAAATGCTAGCAGTAGCATATATAGTTAGTAAAGGAATTCAACATTCTCTATTTTTGCCTATGAAGGAACCAAAAATTCCAAAAGAGGGCATGTAGCTTTCTGCGAAATCTATGGAAATGTTAATTTTACATCATTTTATTTTTAGTTTGACTTGCGGAAGGAGGAGGTTCGATGTTTAATGAAGCAATAAATTCTAGAAGGAATTAGAATAATAATAAGTGCTACCTTTGCTTAATTGTCAAATTACTATTTAGCAGTTCATTTCTACATATGTTTCTAGACTAATAAACACGTACATAACGGTGGACACCCCCCTCACATGGAGGGGGGGGGGGTGCTCACTCACAAAAAATCATCCCAAGGTGTACGAGTATCATATTCCAATTAAATAACCTAACCTACAAGGTTCATAGGCATTAAATTTTGACAAAAAAATTTAAGCATCAATTTTCACTTGTTCGATTTTGACAATGAACTCTAAAACGTCAAATTTCTCTGAAAGTTTATCAAGGTCTAAGGTCTTATTATGCTTAGTTATATGGAAAGTGGTATGTAAAAGTTAGCCGGTGGCTAACTTTGAACAACTTAGAACATAATCTTTTGTCATGTTTGATTTTGCTAAAGAGTTGTAACATTTCTTTTTCTATTCGAGTAATGCTATTCAGTACAATTGGTGTCAAACACCAGTGTAGATGGCAATTACATGATATTAAATAATAGATTTACTTAAATTCAATATCATATAATTCATTTAATTTAACGCATCAAGTGTGATCACCTAAATTAGTACTAAATAACATTATTCTTTTTGTTCCGTCCCATAAAGAGAGACTTGATTTCATTTTTCGTCTATCTCAAATCATAGGCCATTTTCCTTATTGAAAAATATTTTTTTTTAATGTTCTAATATGTCTTTATTTAATGTATCATGTTGTCAACAAATATAAACTAATCAAATTTAAACCATTATTTAATGTAAGAATATATTATGAAAATGTAAGAAAAAAATTATATTTCCAACTATATTAATTACTCCCCCCATCCCATATGTATAGGTTGAGTTTCCTTTTTTTCTTGTCCCAAATATATAGGCTTGTTTCTTAATTGAGAATGTTATGTTTTGTTCTTTTACTAATATACCCTTATTTAATTTGCCTAGTTACTAATTCCAACAATAATTTACTTCTAGTTGTTGAAAATTAAATAGGGATAAACTTGGAAAGTTCTTGATAAAAATTGCTTTTCCAATTAGTTACTAATTCCAACAATAATTTACTTCTAGTTGTTGAAAATTAAATAGGGATAAATTTGGAAAGTTCTTGATAAAAATTGCTTTTCCAATAACATTAAATAAGATTTCTTAATCCGTGTGAAAAATGAAACAAGCTTATATATATGGGACGGAGGGAGTACAATTTATTAATCTGTGTGAAAATTGAAACAAGCTTATTTTTATATGACGGGGCAGTATTAATTTCACTCATGTATTCATAACAACTACACATTTATTGTTCACATATTTTATGAGATTTATTTTTATTCCTTATAAATAATTATTAATAAATTTGGGACAAATATTTAGCTCAAAACTATTAGCAGGTGCATAAGAAGTTGAGCCTATGGTAATCCTAGTTATAATGGAAAAAAAATGCTCTTTATCAATGTTGATAGAGGGGAGATACGTGAATGCCTTAAAAGTATTTATTTAGCTTAATGTTTTAATTTAGTAGAATTGCTGGATAGAAGATGTAATGCCCACTAATGGCGTGGCAACATGTGCATTGGTGGGCATTATATCTTCTGTTCACTATGAGCAAGACATTAATTCTGTTTAATTTAGACCGCCATTGAAAAAAATGTGTAGACCGGAAGAGAATGCCATGTAGGGTTAAGACTCAAGAACATATTGTCCCTTGTTTCAGTTTATGACTTTATAGATATGAATTTTTATTGATAAGTCTGTATTTGTCAAATATTTTAATTATATATATAACTAAAAATTAGAATAATTTATTACCAATTTCTTCAATAAATTTTAAGTTGATAGTATCACTAGATATGCATATTCAAAGAATAATACATCACAAAGTCTTTAAGTATTAATTTATTATTAAAGGGAACAAATTAAATTGAGATTGATGATTAAAATTTTACCTTTAGTTCACAAGGGTATTTTAGGTATATCAGTTCATTTTAGATGAGATATGGCAAAAAAAAAGCTATTAATAGCCAATATGATACTCAAAAGTAGAAATATGAGAGGATGGTGTATTTTTTAAACATGAAAGGTGTCTATTTAATTATCATAAAATTTGAAAGGTATCTCATTTAAATATTGTAAGAGTATGTCAACTAGCAGTCTGGGCCTTGCTCTTGGATTTTGGTCCTGACAGTATCTAGGTCTGAGATTAACATTGTCAAAATCAAATAGTTGTTTATAAGGAATTGGGCTAATTCCTTTTGATTCATGAAATTCAGCAAAGGCTTTTTGGACTTCTGTATAGGTTTTGAAGCTTTTGTGTTTGAATGGTTTATTTTTCACAAGTGGCTCAACTTGTGTCCAATTTGTATAGAATCCTTTTGCTGGTCCTTCAAAGATCACATAGAACTTCGTTCCTGCAAGTGAAGTGTTAATACCAACAAGTGGTGAGTCTTTTGAGTCCACAAATATTTTCTTGGACTTTCAATTCTGTTTTTGGGCTTTGAATATTCTCATGTTCTTGCGAACATTGTTCATACCAACTTTTCGGGTTTTGAATACCCTTTTGTTCTTGCGAACACTGTGCTTGATCATGCACGTCTTTATTGTTATCAATAGTTTTGCCATTGTCGACATTTGTTATTGGGCTTTGAATACCCTTTAGTTCTTGCGAACTAAAGATGGTCTTAGGTCAAGATGGGACGCTTAACTAAGTTTAAAAGTTGTTTTTATTAAATTTTTATTTTATATTTAAATAGGTTACTTTCAATTAATATGAGTGAAAAAGTTATTTATTTTGATAATATAAGAGTTAATTTCAAATAACTACATATTTCTAATTTTAACCAACAAAAAGTCTTTTTTGAAAATTTATTTAGTTATTTACTTAACTTTTAAAGCTTAGCCAAATATGGGCTCCTTTCCCATTTAGGGTAATCACAGTGTACATCTGATTCTTTGTTTTCTTGAATGTATCAAAATTTTCGATTACCCACTATTTTTGTTGGACCTGGCTGAATTCGTGTATAGATATGGCATATGCCACCACACAGTTTCACTAAACTAAGTTATTGAAGAAGTATACTCTGTCTTGTATATGAACAGTCGGACCCAAAGGTCTCAAGTGACCAGGGGTGGAGTTAGGATTGTAAAGTTGTATGGACAAATTTCATAAGATTTTAATTGTGCGGACAAAATTGAAAATTATAAGAATTTTTTTTTTTTAAAAAAATCTTGGATTTCAAATTTAGTGTGGGGCAACTGGCTTCACTGTCCCGCCGTAAATCTGCCCTGGCAAGTGACTCGCGGATCTTGATATCATCATAAAAGTTCCCTGAGGTGGTTGCACAAAGAACCACCGCCAAACTTTTGATAAATATATAGAACCACCACCACTGAACTATGCTTTTCGATGGATTTAGTTAACGACAAACCTTTGATATATATATAGAAATGCATTATCTGGAAACAACTTAATATAAAAAAATTAATTTGAACTACATGGGCGACCCAGAAGTTTTATATTGTGGGGTTAAAAATTAAAATATAATTTTTTTTAAAACAACATATTATTAACTAAAATAAGTTAATATATTACTACAACTATAACCTACTCATTTTCATACTCTGAAAACATCGTATAATTACATCATTATCAATATTGTCGAGTATATCATTCTCAATATATGCAATCTATAACGTTCCATAATTACATCATTTTCAATATTGTCAAATACATCCTCCTCAATATATGCAATCAAACTATCATTTAACCACTGATCTCTCATTCGATTGCACAGTTAATTTTTGACAATCTTCAGAATCAGACAATATTAGAAATTAGAACAAACCCCAAATTGATTGTATTAAACCCCAATTCCTCTTAAGACAACACTAAATCTAAACAGAATAAAAGTTGAAACCAAGCGAAACTAACCAATGAGTCAACGACCAATCTCCTAATATAATTTAAACAACATGAACATTATTACGTTTATCTCATTTGTCAAAACTTTCAAACAAGAATCACGAGATAACAAGCAATGGGGTTGACAATAATTCTCAAATTTGAATGAATTTTAGAATAGAAATATGTAAAATCAAGCAAGTAGGCAGTCAATTTGTTACCTGGAACGGAGAAAAACTATAAATTACGACACAAAGCATAAGCGGAAGTGGGAAAATAACAATGGCGACCTCGGCAATGAAGTTCTTTGTCAAATATTCTCGGGGGAGTGGGAGATGGGGCTTAGGGCTAATGGGAAATGATTAAAAGAAAGGTAAAGTCATAAAGATCCATAATTTTGTGAAGAAATGGGGCAATTGGACTTGAGCAACTAATTGGCTTGGACAATAGGCATTGGGCAAACATAAGTCGGGTTAGGCAATTGGGTCACTTGGACGACCATAGGTAAATGCCACCCATTGATGTTGGTGGGCGTGGAGGTGACGATGACATTAGATAACAGTGACTGGTTGGTGATAAGGGTTTGAGTTAGTTTTATTTTGTTCGTGATGGTTTCCAATGAGGGGTTTATGTAGGGGTGGGCATGGGTTGGGTTGGGTCGGTTTTTGTCTCAACCCAAACCCAACCCAACATGATCGGTTTGATCATAATTTAACCCAATGTGACAACTTGTCAACAAAGACTAAAGTAGTCGGGTCGGGTTGGACGAATTTATAATTGACTCATGGCTTATATAATATTTGGTCTCCATAGTTGCAATGAACAAAAAAATCTGAATTATTTTGGCACTTCATGCCCCGAAATGTTACATGGACAGGTTGATATTAAATTATATGAAGTCAANTTGACTCATGGCTTATATAATATTTGGTCTCCATAGTTGCAATGAACAAAAAAATCTGAATTATTTTGGCACTTCATGCCCCGAAATGTTACATGGACAGGTTGATATTAAATTATATGAAGTCAAGAAATATTTTTGGCAATTAAAATATTTTTGTGTTGAATGTCTATTTGCTTATACTATTTTTCGTAAAATGCATTATATCCAAATCTTATAATATTATTCTGAAAGTTTCCAAACAACATCATACACTTGTAAAGTTCATAAATATAATCGAGTTGAGTTGTACGGGTTTATTCGATTTTTATGAGTTAACCCATAACCCGACCCGACCTGACTACACAACCAACCCACCCAACCTGTGTAAAAACAACAAAAAAATCAACCCAAACCGGTCGGGTTGGTTCGATTTTGGCGGTTTTGGCGGGCTCAGTCAAGTTTTGCCCACCCCTAAGTTTATGTACCAACTCTAGTTTAACCCTACATCACTTGTCGCACATATGGGATGATCCTCACCTTATATGTATAGGCTTGTTTTTGGCGTAACTTAAATAAGAGTTTTAGTAGATTTTACTAGAAATTGATAAAACATGTAGTTAAAAAGTTGTGTGAATTCCATGAATTACGTAGTTAAAATTAATTATTGACCTTTATTTGGATTTTTATCAATTTTTTTTATCTACACCAAACAAGAACATAGCATATTCTTTAGAAAATGATTATAGATGCAACATCCAACTAAGGAACATGAATATAATTCACTACACATAATTTTTGTTGGTTAATTGTGCAGTGAAATTGTTGTTTGTAATTGAGAAAATGAATGGTAAAGGTTAATTCGAAGGAGCATAATTAAACTTAATATTGAATAGAAAAAGAAAGGAAAGGAAAGAGAGTGAAAGGCAAAAGCGACTTTGATGCAAGTGATAAACACTTTCTCTTTAAGACAAATTGCTCTGCAAAGGTGTTAACAGATTATGACACTTGTCTCTTAAAATATAACGAATACAACTTATGGTAAAAGCACTTTAAAACACAATTAACAGTGAACTCAAACAATTTTTTCTTTCCTCTACAAGAAAATAATTTTTGGAATCATTTTTGAAGAGATTTTGCAAGAGATTTTGATGCAAGACTCAATGCAAATGATATGAGATGGATAATGGATGTCCAAATAGTCCTATTTATAGAAAATGAGAGGTTGTGAGCGAAAAGACAAGTCCCAAAACTCAGCAACCTTCACGAAGGGAAGCATCCCTTGTTGTCGCTAGCCGTCAATGGCCTCTCGCTCAAGCGTCGTGATACCTTTTTCAATAGAAACTTTTCGTCTGCCTGCCCTAGCCTATCGCTTGAGCGACAACTTCACCGCTAGCTAGGTCCTAGCCTGCCGTATTACTTATTTTCCTTCTTGTTTTTCTTCCAACTTTGCACCACAACGTCTCATTCATCCGAAATTGATTTTGAGATTCCAAATATATTACGACAATCTACTCGACGAGTAGAACAAGTTAGTCTATTTATTTTTATAATTTGACTATCAGATCAACTTCGAATATTTGGTAGAACTTGACACAAAAGTCACTTTTCAAGTTTTATACTTAACTAAATTTTCTATCTTTAAACCAAATTTCAATAATCTTTCACATGAATGGAAATTCAAATATGTTCATGCAATGCAAAAATATGATGCATCATAGAGAGATAGAGTAGAAAAATATTGTATCAGGTAAGGTAGCTTTCGACTTTGAACATTCCTTAGTAAATACTATTAAATTTACTTGTCTAATTTGTGAACGTGTCTTGAACTATTTAGCAGTTGGTGTAAACTAAGGAAACAATACTTACATAAATGTTTTCTCTAAATCGTTCATGGTTCTCATGACTTAGTTCATTTTGGCCCTGAATCACTCTTGGGTTTCATAATTGTTTAGAAAATTTCAAGTGTGAACAATTTCGTCGAAGCGGACTCACCTCACACTTACGTAAATGACCTCATATTAAAAGTATTATCTCCTACTCCACTTGGCTTAATTAAGATATATGAATCATTAAAGCGTATCTTAACATTTAAGATTTTGTAGAAATCACTTTAATTATCATAGGAATGAGTTAAAGAAATATTTTTCCAAGTGCTTCATTGAATCTTCATAACTTAGTTATCCCCTTAAACTAAGATTTTGGGATCTCCAGTCAACAATGTAGGATTAACATTACAAATATTCTTATGTAGTAGGTTTTAGTCTCATTCCTTTCTATAGACAACGTACTTGATCTCTTGGTAAACCTCTCGTAAGAGGATCCACAATGTTTTCCTTTGATTTCAATTTTCACATAATTTATAGAGATGATACCATTAGAGATCGGTTGCTTCATAGTATTGTGTCTACGACGTATATGTCTAGACTTGCCATTATACATGTTGCTTTAAGCCCTTCCAATAGCCGATTGACTATCGTAATGTGTACCCATTGCAGGTACCGACTTAAGCCAACATGGAATATCTTTTAAGAAATTACAAAGTCAGTCTGCTTCTTCTCCAGCTTTGTCCAGAATAATAAACTCTGATTTCATCGTTGATCGAACTATACACGTTTGTTTTATCGATTTTCATGACACGCAGCTCCACCAATGGTAAATACATAACCACTAGTAGATTTGAAATCCTTCATATCGGATATCCAATTTGCATCACAATATCCTTTCAATACCTTTGGATTTTTTATGAAGTGTAATCCATAGGTTAAAGTATATTTCAAATACCTAAGAACCCTTGTCAAATCCTTCCATAATCATGGCTTGGATTACTTGTG
>CAIGRT010226951.1:0-11648 GCA_903798405.1 Fraxinus platypoda | reverse complement strand
AAAAGCTACATTCTGTTGGCATGGGGGAGAATTTTTTCATCCCAGTGTCCGTTGGGCAGAATCATCAAAGCAAGGTAAAAACCTACTTTAGGAGTTGAATTTTGTAGCAAAATGTAACTCTGCTTGTATTTTTTTGTTCTACTCAGGTCTTAAAGAGTCAGTTGTTTGTGGATACATATTCAGAGAAGATCCAGTATACTTTCCTTGATTACTTGGCTGGAGGTTTTGAGCTTAACTTCATGGTGGCTATTGATTTTACTGGTATAATTTTTTTTTGCATTTCTGCTCCTCAGTATTCTTTAACATTGGTGTTGACTGGCTTATGCCTACTAAGCCTCTTAATTTTTTTTTGACTCTCGAACTTAGTGTCTTTTGAGAATATGATTTAACTTCTTGCTTAGAAAAAGGTTAAAAATCACCCACAAGCTATTCAAACACTTGAGTACAAGAGAAACAAGTTATGGGTGTGAAAATGGGTAACATACTCGGTCCTTCTGACCCAATTACCCTTATGCTACTTCTCCTAACTTTTGGGACAACCTTTTTCTCTTTCACTCAAGTGTTTGAATAGCTTCTGACTTATTTTTACATTTCTTTTTCAGCTTCAAATGGTAATCCTCGCTTGCCCGATTCGTTGCACTATATTGATCCTTCAGGACGGCCAAATGCATATCAGAGAGTAAAGACACTCTTTCTTTAATGAAGATTTCATAATTTTTGGGGTAAAAAATATATTACTTAATTTGTCTCTCTCAATTCAGGCAATTTTGGAGGTTGGAGGAGTGTTGCAGTTTTATGATTCAGATAAAAAATTTCCTGCTTGGGGTTTTGGAGCAAGGCCAATTGATGGACCAGTATCACATTGTTTTAACTTAAATGGAAGCAGTAATTACTGTGAGGTGAGCTTTCCATGAACGAAAAAAGTACCAGTGTTGAAAATTCGAGTTTCTCTCTCCTGCATGATCACTGTACTGAGCATTATTTTTCACTAATTCCAGGTTGATGGAATCCAGGGAATTATGACGGCATACACAAGTGCCCTTTCTAATGTTTCGCTTGCAGGACCAACATTATTTGGACCAGTGGTTACCAATGCTGCATTTATTGCCAGTCAAGCTGTAGCCAATAATGAATGGAAATACTTTATTTTGTTGATAATTACGGTATGCTTTGCAGGCGAATAATGTTGAAAATTTTACTTTTTAATGCATTAATGTTTTCCTTGAATCTCCTCTGAACCCAATGCAGATTAACATATTTCAATTCAGGCAATGTTGTCTGTTATTAAATGCATTTTGTCAAAGAATCTGACTGTCACTAGCAACTATTTGTACCATATTGGTGTCACTATTGTCTGATTTCACATATCAATTTTTATTATTCCTTGCATTTTAACAATATTTGCCATGTTCAAATGATTTTAGGATGGAGTGATAACAGATCTCCAGGAAACAAAGGATGCCCTTGTTAGTGCATCTGATCTGCCTCTGTCTATACTTATTATTGGGGTTGGAGGAGCTGACTTCAAAGAAATGGAGGTTTAGCCTTCTTTCTTCGTTCTTCACTGGTTTCTGATTGTCTGAAGTACTTCCTCGGAGAACCTCAGCTTTATTTTCAGTCATGTAATTTCAGTTTCAATCCATGCTGTGCTTTTCTTCCAGATTTTAGATGCAGATAAGGGAGAGCGACTTGAAAGTTCCGCCGGACGTGTTGCATCACGTGACATAGTTCAGTTTGTCCCATTTCGAGACATACATAGTAAGCTACAAATTTTATTAGACTTTAAGAGCATGTTTGCTAAGCTTAAGAAGTTTACTCTTAAGTAAATAAGTTTGAAAAAATAATTTATCTTTTTCACTTGAAAGTAAATGCATGGATACAAAATATTACTTAAAAAGTAACTTTACCTTTTTTTATGCTTAGCCAAACATGCTGATACCACCCTTCTCTCAAGTATCTGATGTTGTCTGAAAATGATTTGCATTACCTTGCAGGTGGAGATATCTCTGTCGTTCAATCACTTTTAGCAGAACTGCCTTCCCAGTTTTTAGCATACATGAGAGCCAGAGGTATTTCTCCAAATAAGTAATAAATATTGGAACTGTACATACACAAATCCTTTCTCCTGTTATTTTTGGCGCCGATTAAACTTGCTTTTTGGGACCCTGGAGCACCAGCACCAGCAAATTTAGTTCCTGGCGATGTCTTTTTCGTCTTGTCGGGATGAACATGCTCGTATTTTGTTCATAAATCAGGACAATTTTCTGTGTTCATTCTCTTTGGAAAGGATTGAAAAATATTACCTGTTCATAAGAAATTCTGTAAATTCTCAAGCCGTTGATTTTGAAACCTCACAGGTGATTTGAAGTAACTCAGTTGACTAAAGTGTGCCTGCCAGCGTTAGTGTATTTAATGTGTTGTGTTCTTGGCCAGAATGTTTTTTGCGAAAAATAGATGCACGTTCAAGAACCAAGTCGCTTCTTGGTTTGGTTTCTAATTTTTATTTTTTCTTGGAATTGGACCGTAAACTCGGGTTGCGGTTGGGTTCCAGTTCGGGAGATTGGATTCCAGTCAAAATATCCACCTCTGAATTAAACCTATATCTAGTTGGCTGAAAAAAGGAGGATGCATTGTTTGGTTGGTATGAAATATTTGTTGGGAACATGTTTGTTTAAGCTTTAAAATTTGACTTATAAATAAGTTTTTACAAGTAAATAAGTAAATGTTGGAATAAATACTTTTTTTATTAGTCGAAGTGGTAAATAAGTAAATTTAACTATGAAATTATTTCTATACATCACGACCCAAATTACTTATTGGTGAGAAAAAGGTAATATCTTGTTTCTCGTAAAAATTTACTTCAAAAAGATAATTATTTTGCATCTGAACTCAACATTAACAAAGGTATCGAGTCATTGTTTGATTTCCATTCAAACAGAACTCTTTATTTGTTATACTCATTTTTAATTATACGTACATATAATAAAATATATATATTGTGCGTAAATTCAAAATTTTTTCCTACTCTTTAAATACACGTTCTTTAAAAAACATTACAATTTTTTTTATAATGGTTGTCAAACGGGGGTGAAATACGAAAAAGAAATTATTTATTTACATTCACGCTCTCTAATTAGAACAAGAAAGTATATTATTCACTATTTTTTCCTCGGAAATTTTTTATTGCAATCTAAAATTCAAATAACATAAAGCTCTTGTTTGGTTTAGACTAAAATAAGATTTTTAGTGAAGTTGATAAAATATTTAATTAAAAATTTGTGATTAAATTAATTATTAATTTTAATTTACAACAAAAAGCGACAAGATCTGTAACCTACGAGGGGCTTTGACAAAGTCAAAGTCGTTGTTACTCGAATGGAAAAAGGCCAAGGAAAAAAATGTTAAATCTCCTGCGAAGTCAAGCTTGCAGAAAAAGCTAATTTGACTTTCTGCCCCTTGTCCCCTTTATTCCATGTCTTGAATAGCTTGTAGTAGGATTTCTTTTGCAAAAGGTTGAAGGGGATTTATTCAAAAAATAAAATCCGATGAATTTGAAAGAAGACAATTTTAAAAGGCAATTTTTTATTTTATTTTAATATTATATTATCCTGTAATTATTAATAAAAATTCGTTTATTTAACTTTAAAAAAAAAAATGGCAAAAAAAAAAAAAAAGTCTCGTTTCATTCGATAGCTAAACATGCATTAATCCGTGTTTTGGCATTTAGATCGACATTATAGATGATCAAAATAGAGATGATTTCATTCCTTTTTCGTATGCTTCGCCTTTTTCACTACTATACTTCATTTTTTCCACCACTATACTTCATTTTTTCCACCATTTAAAACATTGTGCTGAGACAAGTATTTATTCATTTTTTTATTTGAAGGGGGCAAATTTAGAGCCTGTTTGTCTACCATTATTGGTAGAGAAATGGAGTAAGGAATAGTATTTTTTGGAGAATGTGGTTGAAATTTAAAGTAACTTTATTGGTTTGTGCGTGGAATATTTTATTGAATGAATATGTGGTTGAGATTGTTTACTGTAGAAAACAATGTTTGTAAAAATTGAAATTAATGAGATGTCAAGATATTACATATAAGATGTTATTGCTCTTCATTGGAGACTTGTGTCAACAGAATAACTTCTCGATACAAGCTTATAACAATGTTTCGTTCTCTTTTTTTGTTGAAAAATGATTATTACGTTCAATACATTATTTTTTTTACCATTTTTAAATTGTTATCAAACACCAGCATTATCTAGTAACAAATTGATTATTGACCATAATGTTAAAATATTAAAATTGTTTAGAAGTGAAGGGTGAAATCCAGAGGAAGAAAAAAAAGATATGAAATAATTACTCAAAATTTATTACTTAATACTGCATATTTTGAAAGATTAGTTTTTTTTCTATATATATATATAGATAGATGTACCATTGACTTCCAGTTATCACATTTTTATTTTATTTTTTTCTCTTGAAAACATGATTTTCATTCTATTTTCAAATATTTTATTGCAATGGCTCTAACCTTTTGCCATTGATTTTATTTTACCTTAAAATCGTTTCAACTTTAACATTTGTTACTTTACAACGTACTTTGGTTTCAAATGAGAGAAATGGCCGTGCATCAAATTAAAATTATAGAACAAATTTGCTTCTTCTTCATTTTTATAATTTCCCTTTTCTTATATATATATATATATATATAGACATGTTGGGAATGTACTAATTAAGCCTTTGTTTGGGAAGAATTTATAAATGATTTTGCTTATAACTAGATTGAAATGAATAGTGGATAATATTTATGAGCCCATTAAATATGTGATTAAAAATACAGTTTGACCATTTATAAATTTGAGGCTAAATTCACCGAACAATCAACATATTTTATAGATTTCTGACTCTAAATATAGAAAAGATGATTAAATCCACCAATGCCTATTCAAACTTCTTAGTGTCATTATGGTCACCGATTTTAATTTCGTTTCACCATGGTGACACTAAGTATAAAGTTGGATGTCCATAGTGAAGCAAAATCAAATTCGATGACCATAGTGACACTAAGTATAAATTTGAGTGGTTATTGGTGATTTAACCCTAGAAAGGAGGGTTTCCCCTTGATTTAATTGTTAATTCTAAAGTGTTTTTGTGCTTCTCGTCACGATTTTTGTGTCTTTTATCTGACTTCTCATGATTTTCCCAACGTGATAATAACCGAACAAGGCCAACCACTTCGATTGAAAAAACAAGAGATACTCCAAAATTCAAATCTACTAAATATAAAAAATAAAACATATATAACTTGTTAAACAAAGTCGAGAACCACTTGGTTCATTAATCTCTAACACCCAAAACCAAATGATTCGCTCAGAATCATCAAGCTTACTCCAATTTTCGATTTTATTTGTTTATTTAATTTTCTTACTATCCATTCGATTCGATTCGATTCGATTCTATAACCTTTGATCCTTTGCATTGGGGTTAATGCTCCAACATTTTTAAGACATTAATTTTTTCTTGGTTTCAACAAAATAAATAAATCTCAAGGACAAAAATTAAAAATGGTCTAAATTTTGAAAGACATGTTTGTTTGTCCCCTAATAATCATCAAGGTGGTTATATAATTTCCCAAGTTTTAATTGCATTCGAGGTTTTTATCTATTGTCACATTAATATGTCTTAACTTTTTATCGACCCACTCTTATCATCAATTTTCATTAATTAGCACATCATGCCCCCACTGAGATTTTCGTCCAAAAAATTCAATAGGAGGGCAGAAAATAACATAATAGCCTCTCATATTTTTAAATAAGCAAAAAAAATTATAATAAATATAAAGTGTGATAAAATATTTACTCTTTCATTTCAAATCACGATATTAGAATATTTGGACAGAAACCAATGACAATTTCAAGTTTGCTAATTACTAGAAAATTGTGGATAAGAACGTGACAATAAATAAAAATTGAAGACTAATTTAAATGCAAATAAAAAATGGTGCAATAAAATATAATTGTTGAGACTATATGACCCAAATTATCAATTAAGAAATAACACGAGTCATAGGTTTGCAAAAGTACATATTCCTAATTTTCCACAGATATTTCAGCTGTCGTAGACAACCCTAGAAATTCCTTCATTTCCATCGTTATTGAGCTGTCTCATTTCTTGAATATCATGTAGAAAACTCTAAAACCTTCTTCTCCAGCCTGTAAGTTATACGTACTCTCTTTGAAGTACACACTGTCATAATTAAAGGGCAAAACAGTGGATCGAAGGCATGGGAAAAGGCCCCTTCCATTCGATGAATCGGAGGAAAAGGAGGAAGTAGGTCTGTACCCTATCTACTCTGCTAGATCACAACGCGAAACGTCGGCTATGGTATATGCCCTATCTCAAGTAATTAGTAACTCAGACAATAATCCTGCCGTTCCTGCAGTATATGGAAATCTTCCATTACCACTGCCTGAATACTCAAGTGGACAAGAGCAAAACCAACCCCCTCAACCAGCAGTTCAACAAGAAGGTATAAAAACATGTATATATTGTTTCTATTTGGACTGTGTGAAGCCTAATCATATTGATCACTAATCCTTTCGACCAGGAATCAACCTAACATCTTTCTATATATAATGGATTCTTAGGAGGATTAATATTTTTTTGAGAGACAAACTGAGATGCGAGAGATTACCATCGTAATCATCTTCTTCATAGTAAAAAATGTGCAGCAATAAATGACTGTAGCTCTTTAAGGGCGAACCACTATAAGTCTGTGTATTTGTTTATATGTTTTTCTGATCTCGTTTTGCTCAACATTTCTCTCCTAATTACAATCGGGATTCAATCCCTAAAATTTTATGTCATTTTATTCATGCATCAGTAGTTTGATGTGTCTGTTTTTTATTGGATATATAATTTTTCTAGCATTATCTCATTTGCAGTAGTTACAGTTGAACTTTGCTGCAAATGATTTTTTTACCTAATTTTTTTCCTGACCAAACATGATATGCATATATATACACACACATAAAGGGAGACCAAACCTACAGAGAAGAAGACAGTATAGAGGAGTCCGGCAGCGGCCTTGGGGTAAGTGGGCAGCGGAGATCCGGGATCCAAAGAAGGCAGCAAGAGTCTGGCTTGGAACATTTGACACTGCTGAGGGTGCAGCTCATGCTTATGATGAAGCTGCGCTAAGATTTAAAGGTAGAAAAGCTAAGCTCAATTTTCCTGAAAGAGTGCAAGGAAAAACTGAGTCTGGTTACTTAACAACGCGTCAAGATTTACGAATTGTTTCCGAGCCAACTACTCCAATCCCTCGGTCAGTATCTCAAGAAAGTGGTATCGATGTCCAGAACTATGCAGAATTTCTCCATAGAGGAGTTAATAATAGTTATTTGAACTATGATGCCTCGGGGTTTTATGGAACATTTGTTTCACAATCTTCATCAAATACAACAATGATATCTCCAGTATTGCCAACTCAACAACAAACCCAGCAACAAGAGCCAGAGCTTCTGAGATTTCAATCACAATTTGGAACTTCCAGCACTGGTTCTAGGGAAAATTGGGAAGAATTTGATAGCATCGATCATTCAAAAAGGTAGACTTTACGTGCTCTTATAAGAGGGATCAGATGAAGATTCATGATGATCAGACGAAAATTTCTTTGTTGTAAGTTTTCTAAAGTTTGACGTTAAAGCCTGCAATTTTTTTCTTGTCTAAATTAGAAGTTTTCAAGTACACAACGGAAAACACGGGGACATATTTCTTCACCTATAAGTTTGTTTGTGATCTAAATAATTGGAAATACTGTTTTTAGTTCCATCCTCTTATCAGATCATCGGTAGCACTCATAGCTACAACTCTATTTGATTTTTCAGTTAGATATGTCATCGTTCGTCTTTAGAAGTTCTCTAAATTCATAGATTGAAAGCAATTAACAATGAACATGCATAGCCATCTTTAGAACATTTGATTCTGCAATGGAAGAGTAATAAGAAGCTTTTAAGTCAAATACTTCATCACAGACTGTAGGATGTTAAATGTAGAAACTATCTACAACAAGGGCTAGTACATGTTTGGCTTAGCTTGGCTTCTTTACAAAGGGGTCATATTGCTGGAAGAACAATTTTGACTTCTTTTTTAATGTTTAAGCTAAGCCAAACATGCTTGATTATTTTATTCTAGTGCTTTTTATAAAGTTAACAACTCTTTCCTAGTATATAGTGAATTACTTTAAAATGTGGCATTTAATAAATAAAGGCTTTCTTCCAAGATATCTCCAATGTATGTATGCGTGTGCTATATATATACCATTTTAATGAAAGATGTAGAGAGTTTCATTGATTATCAGTATATTTTAATGTAGCCAAATCATAATTTTCTTATTCTATGAAAAGAAAGGTTTATGAATTTTTGCATATAAATGGAAGAATGACACTACAAGATTTAATTTTTATTCTTTATCATGACACGTGTGGGTTTGCAATTTTGTGGATTTTATGTATATATCAAAAAGATATTTGCAGAAAAAGGGACTCTTGAAATATTAGTATATCGATAATTTGTGTAAACAGATTTTTCTTCGTGCCATTTTTCCATTACTTGAAATCTTTAATCAAGAGACGATAGCCCTAGAAGTTTTACAACAATCATGCTTGGAGTACAACACGGATGACAACTTTGTTTACAGAATGCCATGAGTTGAAATCTTTAATAAAGAGATAATAGCCCTAGAAGTTTTACAACAATCATGCTTGGAGTACAATATGAATGACAACTTTGTTTACAGAATGCCACGTGGCATTCTATTATTAGATAGTTTAAGAAAATTGTTGTTTTTGCAGCCAACTGTTTTTTGCCAACACACAACATTGTCATTCATGGTTATACAAATAGCAAAATCAATTTTACAACTACTTGAACAATCTTAATCGTTGCTATATTTTTATGAACACACTTTTGAATGCGTGACCTAGGTTTTAATTAAAACATTGATTTGTTTTGAACAGAACAAATGTTACAATATTTTATATATATGTATATATTATTCAAAAGATAATCAATAATAAATCAGAGTTGAAGAATGAGATAACTATTGCCCAAAAGAGGAAGGGGTAGGAGCACTCAACCCTTGTGAAATGAACAGATTATTTTCTCTAGTTTTTTGTCAAAACCTGAGGAAGAAGTTTCGGAGAATATACTAGGTTGAAGCAAAGTATCATACATATCTGCTTTATTTGCCAATAAATTTAGAGAACAAGAAAGATAAATGATGAAATACCAAAGTTACGTCAGATAGAAATCCCATACTTGAGTTGAAAGCTAATTCAGATGTCCCTTTTGCATGTCCCAAGTTCGACAAAACGCACTCAAAAGTCTAGAAGACGTATCAGAATCCATATTACCAGCATCATTGCGTGGCATCTCTTCCCTCTCTCTCTTCTCTCTCTCTCTCTCTGTGTATATATATATATATGTAAGTGTGAAAACGTAACGTCGCATTGTCATCGAATTCGGCTTCAGCTGGAAGATAAACTTTAACTTATCGAAAAAAATATGCGTGTTCGTCTGCTTCTTCATTTCTTTTGTTTATTATTCAGTGTTTGACTTGACGAAGTAAACCGTGGGGTCATCTGCAGGAATTCAAATCATTCTTTCCATCAATTTTTGGTTTCATTATTCAAGTAACTTTCATGTGAACATTTTTGTTTGTGAGACGAGGAGTTTACCAAGTATTACAATGAGAAGTCTAAAGATCAGAAACTGGAAACAAAACGATAAAATGCAGAGGACATTTTAGACTCAAAAGATAAGACTTTTTCGATGCTGATATTTGCATGGTGGACAATTTGATGCACAAAAGATAGACTTTTTCGATGCTGATATATATGGTGGACAATTTGATGTATTAGTTGATAGAATCATAATTGGTTGATTTTGTGAAAAAAGGGGACGAGGAATACAATGTACGAAATATATAAAAGTACATTTTATTCGTCCTAGTGTTACTCTTTGTCTCATAAGTTGATTGTAGTAGCTCTTTGGTTCATAATCACATTCTGTTACAATTAGGGTGTGACCCGAATTTTGATTGCGAATGTTATTGAGAATTCTAATTAAGATCTGCATTAAGAGAGATTCTATTCGTTGGAATGCTTTTGGAATTCTATTTGGCAAATTTTAGTTGAAGTTCTATTTGAAAATCCTACTGGGAGTTGAAATTTGTATTGGATTTGATTAGGACAATTTCATCTACAACTCTACTTTTAGGGTTGGGATTCTTTATATTCCATTTTCTACAATTTAGATATGTTGTTTAATCTCATTACAAGTTAGACAAATCATAAACAAAATCATTCTATTATTTCTCCATATTTTAGTGAAATCTCTATTCTTGTATTAATTATTTTATCATTGAGTTTGTGATCAATTACTTCATATTGTGTCGTATTATTTTCTCTCCTATTATCACAACAAATTGGTATCGGTATTTTCTTCGTTGTTTATAAAACATTCAAATCGCGACTTGAAGGGAAATTTTGCAAATACGTGAGTATATTTGTCTGTTCTAAAACATGTTCTTTTCGACTTTTTCAGCAATATGAAAGCACGAATGCATGACTTGAGAGTACTATTGCTCTTAAGTTGGGGCTAAATGTGAATTAATTCAGGTTGAAAATAGAACAAGAGGAAAGGAAAAGAATATTAAATGTTCGGCAAGTGTGTTCCCACGAAAAATAGATCTTCTAAAAATATTTCATTCATTAGCCGGAAATATACGTAGTCACTAAAGAGAAAGAGGAATTAAGTAGAACGTAATTAAATAGATAACAGTCATGAAAATGCATCTTTCTTATCGAGAGCTAACTGTTAAGACTTTGGATTATTCGAACATTCTCTTAATCAAATTGAGAATAAGCCGAAAAGAATATTTACTATTGTAAGGAGATCTAGAAAGCCGAATACTTTAGAAGTCGTTCTTTTGTTTTTTTCCTTCAATTTGTATTCGTTTGTGAAAGTCTAACTCTGCTATTCCTTTGAAAAAATTTGATTATCAAGGAACGTGTTGATTTAAACTTTGAGCAATCTATTAACTAACTAAAGAAGACAAGAATATAATTAGTAATTTTATGTAACATTGAACTGGTCAAGGTGGCTGCTAAAGTAACTATTTATAGATAGGCGGTTTCAAGAAATAGAATATTTTGCTCTACAATAGGAAAAAAAAACATTGTATCTATACTTTTTTTTTTTAGCATTTATTAGATTTTTGGTACAAAAAAACAAAATAGATAGGGACGTAGGCCAGAGTCGGTGGGACCACAGATAAAAAAAAATTGAACTGGACTAATACATAAAATTAAAAAATCTCGATAAAAAAAAATTACATATAAAAATCTAAGGCTATGTTTGATAGCCTATATTTTCCACGAAAAATGGAAAAAAAAGTTCAATTTCCATGTTAAACACTTGTTTGATGGGCAAAATTTGGAATGGAAAATTTTTTCTCACCCCCCACCCACGCGCCTCTTTTCTCTCTTTTTAAGGAATTCATTTTCCCAAGTGGGAAAACAAATTCCAGCTTCTGGCTTTTTTTTTATTTATTTATTACAATGGAAATAAATTTCATAAACAA
>CAIGRT010226917.1:0-13751 GCA_903798405.1 Fraxinus platypoda | reverse complement strand
TTTTATATATAGAGAGATATGAAAACGATGATTTTGTTTCATACCCTTTCGTTGTCTTGTTTTAAGGCTTTCTTGTTATTTTTGAATTTAATATCCGGGTAAGGATTTTGATTATTAGAGTTCCATAGCTGCACAGAGCTCATCCAATTCATTTTATCTCTACTGCCCTGTACTTTTTCGTCTAAAGCATCACTACTTTTCTTCAATGGTATAAATTCTTCCAATATTGGCTCAGTGCTTGATTTTTTGCATTGCATTAACTCCCCCTCAATTATCGCAATTGCTGCAATGGCAGTCATCAAAACCCAAAAATAAGCAATCCCGTCTACAAAACACCAAAACCCCATTCCAGCAATAAAAAATCCCAAATAAACCATTTTCTAAAAATTAAGAAAAAAAAAATCAAAAAGCCATTTATAAAATAGAAAATTGACTCACCGTTGGTGATAAGGAGCATGCAAAGAGTGAGCTCACGTTTGAATGCGTCGATCTTCTTCATTTCATCTTGGAGTCTATTGACATAATCATCAAGCTTCGAAAGTCTTTCAGATGAGTTAATAATCAACGAAAGTTCGGCAAGAAATTCATTGATCGTTTTAGGAATATAAGGCTTCATTGTCGATTGTCTACAAGTCAAACTAAGTTCCGATGATCCCATTTCTTGCCCGATCTTCGATTTTTCAATTAATTAATTTCCCAATTTTCTTGTGATTCCAAGCTCAAAGATAAAAGGGGAAATAGTGAGGCATGGAGACATCGCCCGTGTCTAAAATTTCTAAAATAGGAATTAGAGGCATGAATTTCTGAGAATAAATCTAAATAATATGATGATAATAATGCATATTACTTGAGGCAATAATGTTTTCAAATTTACCTGGGCACTACATTACAAAGCTCGTACACCCATTGCACACTGGCTTGCTCTGCATCGCGTTTTAAATTATCACATAAAAAGCAAAACACATCCGTAAAATAAACAAGAAAATTGGAACGATTCAAAATAACCAGAGACGTTTGTAGCTGAAGCGAAAATTTCAAAGCCCAAAAGCCTAAAAGAGAGAGAAGAAACGACTTACAGGCGCCGGCGACACTCAGTGCAGCAAAAATCTCAAAGCCCAAAAGCCTAAAAATACAGAAGAAAAAAAAAAGGGAAAAAATGAAACAGACAACAAACATATCACCATACAATCACTATTTTGAGCAATCTCTTTCTCAATCTCAGACAAAGGAGGATGAGGAATCTTACCGGTCAATGTGGGGAATGGAATGGAGGAGTATGGTTGGTTGCGTAGAAAAATGGAGAAAGAGTACAGAGTGGGGGAATGTTGATGGCGAAAAAAAAAAAAAGAATTACGACGATGGGAAATTGCGACACATGTCCTGCCCTTTCTTTGCCTCTTTTATATTGTAGTGAAAGAAGGCGGTGTTCTCGAAGAAAATGGTGAAGAAGAAATATTTACATGGGTACTCAATTAAATATCCTTGTATTGTCGTTTTGAAAAATCATAACAAACAACGGGGCAAATACAATAATTCCTTTCAATTTCACCGTAATATTTATGGTCCTAACTTAGGAGTGGAAAAGCCGTCAACAGCTAAAATTCTGACTCTTTCAATATCCAAATCAAGTAAAATCGAAATCATAAAATAATAAAATAATAAAAAAAAAATTGCATATATCAAGCACAAACAAGATAAGGGTCGCTTCAACTACATTTTTTTAAAAAAAAATTCTTTTTCAAATTTGCAAATAATCCACTCAAATCTACAAGTTTGTATGTTTTGCTATTTAATTCATTTAGTTCATATGTGAAAAATTAATTTTGAATCACTTCAAGTGATTCGTGGTGTCTATGAAAGTGAGAATGATAAAAGTAGCACTCTTTGTGATTTTTTTTCAAGGGTGTCTTATTTTAATTCCTTTATTTATAATATATTAAATATCATATATGACGATTCTAACTATATTATAATTCAATTATTTTAATAATATTTTACTTTTTATTTTTCAATATGTATTTAATTTATTTAACCATTTAGTTACCATCAATGTACATATACATTACATTAGACATATTCATTTTACCTGCATGTTTTCATTAATATATAAAATATCTATTATTAATTCTCGATTAATTAACAATCACATTCATTTAATTAATATTAAATTTCATTTATGTTCCCCATTTACCTCGTTTGTATCTTAGCATTCATTGAATAATTGATAGGAGGAAAACTCTAAAAATATTCATCTTTTATTCCAATTTTTTTTAATGCATTTAATTTACTATCTAATCTAGTGGAATTATTAAATATCATATCAAGTGATAATACTTTTTTAGATGATTCTAACCCTACTATAATTCAATTATTTCGATAATATTTTACTTTTCGTTTTTCAATATATATTTAATTTATTTAACCATGTAATAACATCAATGTACATGTATATTGGACATATTCATTTCACATGTATGTTTTCATTAATGCATGAATTCCATATTATTAATTCTTGATTAATTAACATTCACATTCATTTAATTAATATTCATTTTCATTTATGTCCTCCCATTTATGTCGTTTGTATCTTAACATTCATTAAATAAATCGATTAGAAGAAAACTTTAAAAATATTCATATTTTGTTCCAATTTTTTTTAATGAATTTAATTTACTCTCTAATCAAGTGAAATTATTAAATAACATATCTAGTGAGAATCATTTTTAAGATGATTCTAACCATACTATAATTCAATTATTTCAATAATATTTCACTTTTCGTTTTTCAATATGTATTTAAGTTATTTAACCATTTAGTTACCATTAATGTACATATACATTTGAAAGATTCATTTCACTTGTGTGTTTTCATTAACGAATGAATCCGTTATTATTATTTCTCGATTAAATAGCATTCACATTAATTTAATTAACATTACCTTGTTTGTATCTTAACATTCATTGAATAAATCTATTGGATGAAAACTCTAAAAATATTTATCTTTTGTTGCAATTTTTTTTAATGAATTTAATTTACTATCTAATCAAGTTGAATTATTAAATATCATATCGAAAATTATTTTTTGGACGATTCATTTCCTACTATAACTCAATTATTTCAATAATACTTTTCGTTTTTTAATATGCATTTAATTGATTTAACAATTTAATTATCATCAATGTACATATATATTTGACGGATTCATTTCACTTGTATTCTTTCATTAATGTATGAATCCCCTATTATTAATTCTCAATTAATTAACATTCACAATCATTTAATTAATATTCATCTACATTTATGCATTTCGGTATTATTAATTCTAATTATAAGTTAATTAAAATTTTATATTCAAAAATGCATTTCATTATTCACGGCCTTGTATGCTAATTAATATCCAATTTTATTTAATTGGAATCAAATATCACATTAAGTGATAATCATTTTTTGGACAATTTTAGCCTTACTAATAATTCAGCTATTTAAATAATACATTACTTTTCATTTTTCAATATGTATTTAATCATTTAGTTACTATCAATGTAAATGTATCTTTGACAGATTCATTTCACCTGTATGCTTTAATTAATATATAATTTTCCTATTATTAATTCTCAATTAATTAGTATTCACACTAACACTCACACTCACACTCACACTCACACTCGCATTCACATTCATTTAATTAATATTCATATTCATTTATGTCCCTCCATTTATCTTGTATGTATCTTAACATTCATTAAATAAATCAATTGGAAGAAAACTCTAAAATTATTCATCTTTTATTCCAATTTTTTTTAATGAATTTAATTTACTATCAAATCAAGTAGAATTATTAAATATCACATCAAATTAGAATCACTTTTGGACGATTCTAGCCTTACTATAATTTAATTATTTTAATAATAAGTTACTTTTCGTTTTTCCATATATATTTAATTTATTTAACCATCTAGTTATTATTAATGTACACATACATTAGACGGATTCATTTCACTTGTGTACTTTCATTAATGTATGAATTACCTATTATTAATTCTCAATTAATTAATATTCACGTTCATTTAATTAATATCCATCTTCATTTATATATTTCAGTGTTATTAATTCTAATTATAAGTTAATTAAAATTTCACATTCAAAAATGTATTTTATTATTCACGGTCGTGTATGCTGATTAATATCCAATTTTACTTAATTGGAATTAAATATTACATCAAGTGATAATTATTTTTTTGACGGTTTTAGCTCTATTATAATTCAATTATTTCAATAATACTTTACTTTTCGTTTTTCAACATGTATTTATTTTATTTAACCATTTAATTAACATCAATTTACATTTGACAGATTGATTTCACCAGTGTGTTTTCATCAATGTATGAATTCTTTATTAGTAATTCTCAATTAATTAAATCCACATTCATTTAATTAATATTTATCATCATTTATACATTTCAGTTTTATTAATTCTAATTATAAATTAATTAGTGTTTCACATTCAAAATGCATTTCATTATACACGTCCATGTATGCTAGTTAACATCAAATTTTATTTAATTGAAAATTAAATAAATGATTCAACATTCATTATCACATATATATTCACTGGTATTAATTTTAAATTAATTAACATTTACGCATATTCAAATATTACTTTTACATCACTTATAAAGTATTTCAACATTGACAGTATCAATTACATGCATACGTACGTACGTATTTGTGAAAATTTAAATATGAATATAAATTGAAAGAGCTGATGTATATCACAACTAAAAAGTATCACGTAATTTTTACATTGAAAAGTGACGGGGGCTGACGCTTGCCCAGTGCCGNACGTATTTGTGAAAATTTAAATATGAATATAAATTGAAAGAGCTGATGTATATCACAACTAAAAAGTATCACGTAATTTTTACATTGAAAAGTGACGGGGGCTGACGCTTGCCCAGTGCCGGAAGGTCAAGGAAGTTGAAGACCTGATGATAGGGGAGCCGATGACCGAAGCCTCGGCGAACGACGATCGTAATTGTAACGGTCCTAAGGTAACGAAATTCCTTGTCAAGTAAGTTCCGACCCGCACGAAAGGTCTTAGAAAAAGTCAAAGTACAAGTTGAAAGCAAGTTGCTTAAGTGTTTTGTCTTTAGGTTTGGGGCTTCCACTTCAAGCACATCCCTTTAAACCATATTCACATGGTATGATTAACCCGAATCCTATGAAAAAAGAAAAAAAAATTATTATTAAATAAAATAATATTATTTAGGGCTTCCACTTCAAGCACATCCCTTTTCAACACTGCATGCATGAAAATGCTATTATTCTTGGTTCTAAATGGTAGGCGGCCGGAGGAGTAATGTCACATACCATTGTTTGTGAGGAAAATGCTGTGTGTACACCACAAGGTGTACACAATCTTTTACACCCCCCTCACATGGAGGGGGGCCCACAAATATTTTATTGTATGTGGGCCCCCCCTCCATGTGAGTGAGGTGTAAAAGATTGTGTAAAAAATTGTGTACATGTAGCACTTCCCTTGCTGTGATTGGTGCCAATTAATGTGATATACATATTACCGTCGCATTGTCCAACAACATATCCTAACTTCATGGACAATGTGACGAATGTCTCGCTAATATTTAGATTGATTCTAATCATTCATGGCGATAGATAATATTGTTGAAATGTAATGACTAATTTATGGTCTCAAGGGAGTGGACCCACTAGTGGTCACGTGACCCACTAGCTTAAAGTTGGATTTATTATTATTATTATTATTACACCACAAAATCAGATTTGCTATTACCAATGGGAGGGAAGGGAGAAGTCGCCAAGTAAAAGTAAGAATAAGTCTTAATGTACACTCTTGTGTACATCACAATGGAGTATGGGGTCTGCGATTTTTTAAATTGTGAGCCCCCACCATTGTGAGAGGAGTGTAATGAATGATGTATACTCAAGTGTGTACATCAAGCATTTCTCTAAAAGTAATGGCGGTGGTACTACTGCCTGCTTTGCCTAGTTTTTGCTGCATTTTGTAAACAATCATTTGTCTGCATCATAACGTATTCTTCACCGCACGTTAAGTTATGATAATTTTTTTTTTTTAAAATAGATTTTTCACAAATCATATCTTGTCGATAAGGATGACATACACTGTGATGTACAAAATATGTACAAGAGGCTTTATTTTTTTTTTAGGGAAAATGCACTTGTACAGTCATTAAGGGCTGTAAATTTTACAGCTCTCTCACATGAATGTGGGCCCTTAATGACTGTAAATGTAGCAGTTCTTTTTTTTTTTTTTTAAATGTATTGTGTATTACTATTAGTACCATTGGTCAGTCTATCCTTTTTTTTTTCCTTCAAATTGATCCTTTGTTCTTTATTTATTTGGAAATAAATCATTCAATTTTATTTTATATGCATTTTAAAAGAGTGACTAACTCAAAATGATAAGCCCATGATTCTCTTCAATCACACATTCTCACAATAATATATTTTACACGTAAACTCAATTTTTTTTCATATTTTTTAGCTACACATTCTCTAAAAAATACTATTTATAATAATTTGTTTTCCCCAAAAAAAAAAAACACCACCAAACAGGCTAAATTAGATGGCTATTTTAGAACAAATTATAATAAAGATGAGTTACAAAAATAGAAACATGCACACAAGTTTGATTATTAATAAGGTTTACATTTTGGTAAATTTGTAAAGGTAGCGAATTAATTTGAAATGAATTATCACGCATGAAGCTGTGACAAAAATATAGTCCCTGTTTGGGCTTTATTTTAGAAAAAATGTAATTTTTTTTTTCTTATTTTCAGTTACACGTTCTCCAATAAAATAATATTACACGTAAAATTAAATTTATTTTTCTTAATTTTTAACCATATATTCTCTAAAAAATCACTATTCTAAAATATATTTTTCTCCAAAATCTATTTTTAATGGAGCACAAACATGGAATTTTTAAGTTTTCAAAATTTTACTTTTCAATAATTGAATAGTAAATTAGCGAACAAGATTAAATTTATTCTATATAAAAATTATGTATTTATTAAGTATTTGACAAAAATATAAATTTGGCATATAATACTTAAAAAACTTTTATAATATAACATATATTGATCTATGGGATATTCGAACTCCATTATCGTGAAATACTTGATATTCTATTTCATTAGTCTCACGACAAACTTTTATACGATAGATGATTTTGTGTTTCATGGTTTAATGAACATTCTAGTTGTTGGAATACAATATAGCAAAAGATGATATAATTTGCTTCTATTGTTATCTTTTCAACTCAAGTGGTAGTTCATTTGTTTAATGCAGGGGATTGCACGAGGATCGAATTTGGTTCTATTTCTGTGAAGAGTAGAGGCATAACACAATGAGCCAAATACTCTAAGATGTGAGTATGAAGGTTTTGTTGAAAAGAGAATTTCATACGGAGATTTTTCTGATAAGGATGAACTGGGAATTCGATTAATGATGTAGGTTGCTGTAAGAATGCATTCTCCCCATAACTGGTTAGGAAGTTTTGCTTGAAATTTGAGTGCTCTGGCAACATTCAGTAGATGTTGGTGCTTTCGTTCGACAACACCGTTTTGTTGTGGTCTTTCAACACAACTCAATTGATGCACAATACCTTTTGAGGCATAGAAATCTGTTATGGCAAACTCAGCCCCATTATCAGATCTTAAAATTTTGATTTTGGTAATGAACTGATTTTCAATGAAGTGAAAGAAGGTTTGAAGAATCTGTCTGGTTTGTGATTTATTTTGCATCAAGAATGTCCAAGTGCACCTACTATAATCATCCACTATGGTTAAAAATATTTTGAACCATCAAGTGAGGGTGTTTGATATGGACCCCAAATATCGCAATGAATTAGTTCAAAGGCAGACTTAGAAACATAAGTTCTGACAGGAAAGGGCAAACGGTGTTGTTTAGCCATAGGACAGATGCTACAATGAAATTCAGAATTTGAAACAATTTCAGGTACAGATTTATGCAAGAATAAGATTCTAGAATTAGGGACATGCCCAAGTCTAAAATGCCACAAATCAACTGGCAATCTGGTAACAGCTGTAAAGCTAGGTACATGAGTATTGTTCACGAGTTTATTACAATCACTATGTGCAATCATGGGGAAATTCAAACAAGACATGGAAGATGCGGAACGAGAGTTGCATGAAGGGTTGTTTTCTGAGGAATCATTTTGCTGGAAGTGGTACAAGCCAGCCTCAAGCTTCCCCACTCCAATCATTGTCCATGTAGAAAGGTCCTGAATGAGGCAGTAATTGGAAAGAAAAATTAGGCAACAATGGTGAGAATGGATAAGTTTACTGACAGAGATCAGGTTACATTTAAAAGAAGGAATACACAAAACATTGGATAAGAGTAGAGTTTTAGACAATTTTACAGTTCCTATGTGAGTCACAATCGTACCATCACCATTAGGTAGCCTGACCATAGTATTAACCACAACAGTGACAGATGATAAATGTTTAATAGAACACACCATGTGATCAGTAGCTCATGTATCAATTATCCATTTCTCCTCTATGTTCGAAACACTTAAGCAGAAATTATGACCTGAGAAGGCTGAAGTATCTGGCACATTTGGCATTTGTGGTGAATTAAGAGTCATGTTCGAAAATTGAGACTGAAGTTGTGGCTTTAGTATGTTCAAAACCTGTTGACATTGTTCCGGTGTGATTGTAAGACTTGGGACAGCATTAGACATGTCTGGTGAGGCAATCACTTGATTAGCACTGGGGGTAAAACCTCTGCCTCTGTTCTTGGCTAATCTGTGTCCCGGAGGATATCCGTGCAATTTATAACATTTCCCTTGCACGTGTCCAAGAGCTCCACAATAACTGCACTTAGGTATTTCTCTCTTCAGGTTTTGATAATTGTACGTCTGACCATTACCAGAATTCGGATTACCATAATTCGAATTTTGATATACTTGTCTCTGACCACCACCAGAGTTCATTGATCCAACCATCAGTTTGCTCAAAAAAGAAGCTGCTTCAGCATTACTTTGATTTTTAGATGCAATATCTTTCTGTTTCTCATCCTGTTGAACTAACGCAAAAACTTTATTCAGCGAAGGTAATGGATCCATCATCAAGATTTGGCTACGCACATTACCATAACAATCATCTAATCCCATCAGAAACTGCAAAATCTGTTCCTCTTCATAATAGGAATTGTGATTTTGAGGTCTATAATTCGACAATTCTTCCCATAGACCTTTCAATTTATTGATGTAAGCACTCACCGAACCATTTCCCCGTGAGATTGAAACAATCATCTTCTTTAATTGATAGATCCTTGGTCCATTACCTTGACTATATCTATCCTTCAACTCCAACCAAATCTGTCTTGCTGATTCCTTGTGCATAACACTAGGATACAATTCCTTTGGAATGGAATTTATAATCCAAGACGAAACTATATGATTACACCTACGCCAAGCAGAATGAAGAAGTGAATTTGCAGAAGGTTCAGTTATAGATCCATCAATAAAACCTTCTTTATTTTTCACGCTAAGCGCCATCTCCACAGCACGACTCCATGTGGAGTAATTTTCATCAGATAGAATAACAGACACAACCTGCATTCCTGTGTTGTCACCATAGTGCATGTAGTATGGACTCGAAGGATCAGACATCATTTGATGAGCAACAGTTGCAGCAGTTACCAAATCTTCACCTTCTAAATTATCAGCCATGAACGGAAGCTTTTATTTTTCTTCTTTGATACCATGTAAATCTGTAGAAAATCTGCAGGAAGAGAGCAAGGATAGAGAGAAAAGAGAAAGATCACGAAGGAAAATATGAATTGAGAAAAATGATTTTTCTTATCTTCCTTGAAATGATTATCAGTACATATATACATTCACATTTACAGCTGTAAACTAACAGCTTAGCCACAGCTAACTATAACTAATTCTGGTTTAACTAATTTTGGTAATTGGCATAAATATCCCTGCACGCCATATCAGCAAGAGATGATTTTGTGTTTCATGGTATAATGAACATTCTAGTTGTTGGAATACAATATAGCAAAAGATGATATAATTTGCTTCTATTGTTATCTTTTCAACTCAAGTGGTAGTTCATTTGTTTAATGACGAATTCTCAAATTGGAAAAAAAAGAATTAAATTGTTAGAAAACATGTTGCAAAATCAAGTAATGCACACAATCAGACTCGAATCAAATATGAATCATTCAAGAATCAAGAATAAAACATTCGATCATGTCTATTTAAGCAATCGGATTAAAGTATAAGAACGCGTAGAGAACAATTGTAATAAGGTATCAAATACTTTAATTTTTTATAAAAAAAAATTTCAAGTTTGATTGTGCAGATTGTCATGCAACCCAATCAATGTGGGGAGGCTGCAACTGACGCGTAAAGTTGAACAAAAGGGAGTGCAATTAAAGCTGTGGGTTTTTTCTGGTTCTCGTCTGGACATCCATTTTTCCTGTGGCCCATTTGGCTCAAAAGTCAAAACCATATTTAAATAAAACAAAATATTAGGTAAAATATACATGTAAACACAACGATCCAGTATCAAATTAATGACTTTGAACTTGTATCTCATCGCTAGGGGTTATTTTTTCAAAAAATAGATTTTATATAATAATTTTTTGAGAACGTATGACTAAAAAGTAAGAAAAAAAATTATATTTACGTGTAAAATTATTTTATTGAAAGAATATATAATTGAAAATAAATCTGAAAAAAATAAGTTTTTAAAGAATGAAAGTCAAATTTAGATTTTAATCTAAGTTAAAGTCAACAATTAATTTTAATTACGAATTTCGTGGGATTCACAATTTTTCAACCATACATTTTATGATGTTGTTATTGATGCCTCCCCATTGCCACTTTAGCTCTCAAAATTAATCGAACACGAACAATAATTTCATAATTTTAGGGAAAAAAAACTCTATGGATCTACAAATATCCTGGTATCAGCAACGGCGTTGATCAACATTAATTTTACAAGCAAAAGTGGGTCAGCCTTGTCCATTGGACAACAAGCAAAAAATATCTGAGAATCTGGGTTGCTGGGCTGGGATCCCATCCCATCCCTGTTTTGAGTTTTATGTACAAATTTTTTTTTTGTTTTCAAAAATGCGTTTTCGAAAATAGGGAAGAGAACGCGTTTTCAATATTTTGGAAAATCGAAAATAGAAAACGGCTTGAAAACGGCAAAGAGAACGACCCCTAAGTTTTTAAAGAATGGAAGTCAAATTTAGATTTTAATCTAAGTTAAAGTCAGCAATTAATTTTAATTACGAATTTCGTGGGATTCACAATTTTTCAACCATACATTTTATGATGTTGTTATTGATGCCTCCCCATGGCCACTTTAGCTCTCAAAATTAATCGAACACGAACAATAATTTCATAATTTTAGGGAAAAAAAAAAAACTCTATGGATCTACAAATATCCTGGTATCAACAACGGCGTTGATCAACATTAATTTTACAAGCAAAAGTGGGTCAGCCTTGTCCATTGGACAACAAGCAAAAAATATCTGAGAATCTGGGTTGCTGGGCTGGGATCCCATCCCATCCCATCCCTCACATGTTCAACTTGTCTATAGTAAATTCAAGATTTCTTTCATCAATTCCATTCCCACAGTACATCACATGCAAAAAATGTACAATATAACATCACGAAATCAGACATAAAATATTACGACAACTTAAATAAAGCATGTCAAACGTAATAAAAGTAGCCGTTTTCTGAGAAAAAGGGGTATGTGCAGAGTAGATTTTAGAGAGGTCCCATCTGATCCGCGTGCATTCAAGGCAATGGCTGGCATTTCTTTATATCCACTACACCAGCAGCCCTTTTCTCCCGGGTTGTTAAGTACTTACATTATTACATTTTTTCTGTTCATAAAGAGATTAGATTTATTAAAAAGATTGCATCTTTAGCTTAAAAATTAAGATTTTGTGTGCAGTTTAGTAAGTAGTTTTAATGACACTGAAAAGAATCGAGGTCTTTCTCTTCTTATTTGTTGTTGTGCATTTGGGATTTTTGCTTGGATTTTTTCATGGGGTTGCAATGGGAGATAGGGAGTGTGTGAAAAAACCCTTTACAGATAGGGATGTATGGAGCCCAAGATTACAGAGAGCTGAGAATTCGAGGCCTCTGGAGCTTAGGTTTAATGAACCAGCAAATCACTGGACTACACTTTCACATCAACCACAAGATTGTTGCCACATCACACTGTGTCAAAGATTATGTACACTTATTATGTACACTTAGCATTTTCCTTTCTTTATATCCACTACACCAGCAGCCCTTTTTCTCCCGGGTTGTTAAGTACTTACATTATTACATTTTTTCTGTTCATAAAGAGATTAGATTTATTAAAACGATTGCATCTTTAGCTTAAAGATTTTGTGTGCAGTTTAGTAAGTAGTTTTAATGACACTGAAAAGAATTGATGTCTCTCTCTTCTTATTTGTTGTTGTGCATTTGGGATTTTTGCTTGGATTTTTTCATGGGGTTGCAATGGGAGATAGGGAGTGTGTGAAAAAACCCTTTACAGATAGGGATGCATGGAGCCCAAGATTACAGAGAGCTGAGAATTCGAGGCCTCTTGAGCTTAGGCTTAATGAACCAGCAAATCACTGGACTGATGCTTTCCCCATCGGCAATGGCCGCCTTGGCGCTATGGTTTGGGGTGGTGTTGCCAATGAAACTCTCAATCTCAATGGTAAATTCACTTACTGATATACCATTGCATTAAGTGAATGTTTAGTGCGTGGTATTAGACGGGATTCTGTTACTTCCTTAATATTGTTGAGTACGAGTAAGTTTTAATTTATATTATCAAATCTGCCAAAAATGTTCTTATAGAAAAGATAGGATTGGTTGATTTTAATGCCAACTGTTTGTTTCTTGAGAATCAAGAGTGGGATTATAAAGACTGCAAGAAATTGCAAGTTTTTATGATTCCTGCTTTACCTGCATTCTTGGTGGTCAGTCAGGTAGCATTGTAGCTTCGGATTGTGTAATTTCTTCGATTAGAATTGTTCGTGTTACTGGCTGATTTTTGTTTCTCATTCAATAAAGCCAGCTATATTATGAAAATGGCGAAATTGAAGAGTTAATGATTAATCTGTTTAACTTACTGGGAACTTAAAATATTATGTGTAGTGCTTTTGAAACTATTATATATTACATTCCATCGTGCTAATCTTTCATTATTGGCCATGTTCTAAAATGCGCGCAAATGCGACGTGCGAAGAAAACGAGTCGAATTCGGGTATGCGCGGAAAAATGATTTTTTGTTCTAAAATGCGCCGCCTAGGCGCGCCTAATTTTTTTTTTTTTTGATAAAAAATCTATTTTTTTATATAAAAAAATATATTTAATGCCTTAAAAATACGAAACGCATTATGACGTTTATTCTTCACATTGACACGCCTAAACTTGTGATTCTTGATTCTCGACCTCGACGCATCGCGACGCATTACGAACATTTTGGTGAATAGAGAAATTTAAAGAGCTGGGGTCCCAACAGAGAACAGAATTTCAAGATTTTGTAATTGTTCTTGCATTTTTTTTCATGGTAACCAGACACAAATATAATGATTTGTACTCAAATTTCATTGGGATGCAAAATTGGTTGCTGAAGTTTGCAACTGAACTAAGATTAGTAGAGGACGAGGGTTTGAATAATCTCAGTTAAGG
>CAIGRT010226902.1:0-31363 GCA_903798405.1 Fraxinus platypoda | reverse complement strand
AGCCCCTTGAAAATGTGATCCCATCATATGATGTTTCTAACATTCGTGCTCGACTCAACTATCCCCATGGACGTTGATTTTTATAAACCATTGCATCCTCGAGATTACTTCTTGATGGCTAAAAAGTCAGGTATATCATATATTCGTAGTGCTAAGTTTGCCGTAATAGCGAAAATCTATTTGTAGTCTTGGAGAAAAAATGTTTTTCAAGTGTCCAATGAAAATGGATTATCTTATATTCGATGCTCTATTTTATTTACTTTTCCGTTAGTCAAACTAATAGATATGGACAGAATGACGGATGAGAATGAAGTTTCGCTCGAAAAGCCTCTTAGATGCCTTCTTGGGTAAAGACCGACAATTGTTTCTTGTTTAAAGGTGTGCAAGGAAATTGATGGATCCAATGTTTGCTAATGTCGTATACAGAAAAAATCAATTTGGGCTACAACTAGAAGCTTTTAGGACCAGACATTTTATTTAGTACCAACTTGACTCTTGCACAGGAATGTCTGTAAAAATTATTTTAGTTTATTTCAGATCATGGCAGTATTGGTACAAGTACAAGAATCCAAGGCACGTGTGCACGTGACCAGAAAAGTTAAGTTTAAAAGTTGGAATTAATAAAAAATTACTATGCCAATCACGTGTGTTAGAAACTAGTAAATATTTAATTAATTTCAAAAATGCCACTATCTTGTATCATGAATCCAAAATATTGAAGAGTAGATTGTGAATTTGGCTATGCTTAATTGATGTCAATGCACATGAAGTGAATTTGTGAGTGGAGATCAATGGTGCAAGGTGACATGGTGGGACCAGATGAGGATGCAAGTTGAAGTTATGTTTTCTTGTCTGGAATCGAAATTCTATTGTTGTCATTTTACATGATTACAATTATTTACGATTGCAATGTGTGTTTGCTTATGAGTGAGTTCGAAGGTGCTTTTAAGTTGAGTGTAACGAAGGGATTCTCAAGATAGAAGAATTATTGCACCCAATTTGATGATTTTCTGAACTGGGTTGTCGGTTCCTCAACACCCCATCTGATTTAAGCGAGACGATTTTGAATCGGTTCAACTGTAAACTCGGTCTAGTTGTTCAAATACCATCAATCTATATGGCTAGCTTGCAGATTGATGTAGAGGCAATACATGTTGTAGAAGCTCTGCCCATGTGCAATAATGAAGAGAAAGTGGTTGGCAACTAGCTTCTTGGGCTTATTGTCTGTGGGCCCCAGCCCATTTAAAGCTCAAAGTGTTTTAGTCTTTAACCTCTATGGGCTAGACGGGTAGTCCAAATCACGTGTAACATGCTCCAAACATTGGGTAAGGTAAATGTCAGCAGGGGTCATTGAACTTTCAAAGAAAGCTCAATTGGGTTACAAAACTTCTATTTGTCTTAATTGAGTCAGGTGGCTTTAATTTAGTTTCAATTTGGTCACTAACTTCAATTTAGTTTCAAATTTCACCACCTCACCACGTGATGTCTACCCAATTGATGAAACTTCAGCAGTTATACAGCAACATATCTTCCACGTAAGGCATATGAACTATCACTACCATATGTTATAAAATTGTTAAAAAAAAACAAAACAAAAAAAAGAGATGTAGACCTAAGCGTGAATTGATAAACGATCACACGATTGAAATCTTTTTGATCTCAAATGAATAATGGGACTTGACTTTTTAGTTACTGTTGATTTCTAATAATACCAAAAATTTAGGCATTAAAGATTCGTTAATTCTTTTTATTAATATTTATAATAAAAAGATTCAGCCCTTGTTTAATAAAAATTAGAATTCAGATTTTAATTTAAGTCAAAATCAATATTTAATTTTAACCACACATTTTACACGATCCACAACTTTTCAATCATATATTTTATCAACATTTATCAAAATTTATTAAAAATTCGATCGCAATCTACATCAAACAGGGGCTCGACATGATTGTTTCGGCTGCTAATATAACACAAAACCTAATAACCTAACTTAATCGTAATTGTGCACTTGGTCCCTAAACTTATACTAAATAATAAATTAGGCCCTAAACACATATAAATTAAGTGCTGATTAAACAAATAAAATTCAATTCGGCCTTTTTTGAGCCCCATTTTTGGTTAAAGAAAGGAGTTTTGGAATAGTATTTTTTGAGAATGTGTTGTTAAAAAATAATGAAAACTTTTTGATTTACATGTAATATAATTTTATTAGAGAATGTGTAATTGAAAAATAAAAGAGAGTAAATTGTATTTTAAGATTAATAGAGCACAAACATGGACTTAACCTTTTAGTTTGAAGATATTGTTATAATCCTTTTTTTTTATTATTTTTGTTTCCACCATAACCCTATTTGATACAATTTTTTTAAAACTCATTTTTAATAACATATTTTTTCAATGAAATAATTTTGCACGTGGAGTCATAATTTTAACCACACATTTTAAAAAAAAAAAACCTTTTTACAAAATTTATTCCAAAAAAAAAATTAAATCAAACAAAGCCATAATGATTACGTGGAAAATCATCAAAAGCAAGATTGTCAACTAAATAATCGTTGTCAAATTTGAGACTATATGTGACAAATCGTGATAGTGCAGTAAAAATAAAAATAAAATTAAAATTTAGCAACTCAAGTACATCAAATTAAGCCCGTGTTTGTTGGCCATTATTTTGTGAAAATCAAGATTTGAACAGTGATTTTTAAGAGAACGTGTGATTAAAAGTAGGAATTTTTTTTGAATTTAAGTGCAAAATATTTTAGGGTGTAAATGTGTGATTGAGCTCCTGTTTGGGCCACATTAAAATTTTCATTCTCATTCTTTTATTCATTTTCAACCACACATTCTTCAATAAAAAAATATTTTACATCACATCAATAACTTTTCCTTATTTTTCAACCACACATTTTACATCAATCTACTATTCCAAAATACATTTTTTCTAAAATAATGTGGCTCAAACACACTCTGAAAATGAATATGAAATTTTTTTTTTTTTTTTTTTTTAAATAATGATTCTCAAACATGGCTAAAATTTAGGGATTCAATTGAAATGTTGTTAAAATTCAGTTACTATGGATGAAAGTTAACCCACATTTTTTTATCCTTGTTTGAGTTCCATTTTGGTGAGAAAATGTATTTTGGAATAATTATTTTTTTGAGAATGTGTTGTTAAAAGAGAAGGAAAAAATTCTGATTTGCGTGAAAAATTATTTTATAGTTGAATTTTGAAAAAAATTGGAGACAAACGTGGGGTCCCCATGGGTCTTTACTCTTTTAGAAGGGACCATCGTTTAATATAAAATAAAATAAATAAAGAAAATAAAAGGAAAAAGAACAAAATTTTCCACTTTCATATTCGAGATCGAAATTTGGGTTCTTACATAATTTTACCACCCCCGGATCTCAGTTTCGCCTTTCACTCGGTGATCCCATCTGGGCTTGTGAAATTTTACAGTAGGTGTGCAAGAATCATTAGTACAGCTGGATCTGATAGAGCTATCCCGGAGTTTCAAAACGGACCCAATCATGAATCCATTTTCCTCAGGCACCCGCCTGAGGTTAGTCGTCAATTTCTTTCCGTTCCTTTTGAATGTTTTGGATTTTCTTAGAATTTTATTGGATCAGGTATAAAAATTTCCGACCGAGTCGTTGTGATTGCTTGTAATTGCTTTATTTCTGCTTGAATTTCCGTGTGTTAACTATGATTCAATGGTTTTATTTTAAATAATGGATAATGAGTCACTTAGTTCTCATTTTACGAGGATTTAATGGGATGAATGCTCGAATGATAGCTTGAGGAAATGAAAATACCTTTATTTGGGTCCGTGGAATGAGTTAACTGTAAGAACGGAGTTTGTTTATTAATACTTAAATGACATGAGTATTGACTTTCTGAGAAGTTATAAAGGTGAATAATACTGAGATTGAATGGATGAATTGATCAATAGTTAACGAGAATATAATTTGATAGTGATTCGGGATTTATGTATTCTATTGTTCTTGAAGTTTAATATTGTTTGTTGTTAACTAAACCAACTCAAACTATTATTTGATGTTGAAAATAAGAGTTTCGACGCATCTAGGAATTGGTTATTAGCTCATTGAATATACTATTGAAAGTACCAATGCGATAAGTTAGGCCTCTGTAGACATTAACCAACTGTGGTGCCTATATTATATGCTACATACTGATACCGCCCACTTGTAACCTTATTGATTTTGAAGGAGTGATGTTTGGTATTAGCATCAGTGAAAGAAAATTGAAAGAAGCTAACAAAAGAAACAAAAACAGTATAGAAAAAGGTTTATGGATATCGACGTTGGATGGTCTGATGCTAATTGCGATTCGTCTCGTCTATTGGGAAAGTGACATAAAGCTCATAGCATTGTGTTCAAGATGTTGGGGATGATTACTCTTTGGTAGAATAGGATGTTGAAGGGGAGATGTCGGACGATAGTAGGTTATACTGTTTTTAGACATTTATGATTTAAGTGGAGCCCAAGTTTTCTATATCAGCCTCTTAATATACTTTTAGCTTTAGATATTTACTTGTGCATCCAGACAGAGAGGATAATACCTATAAAGGAAGAATAAAGTTTGGGGGTGGACAGAAAATAATTACACAGTTTGGGGATTTTTTTTGGAACTTCATATGGTCCTAACAAGGAAAAATTAAAGGAGTACAGTATGAGAATTGGAAAAAAAAAATTGGGTAGAAGAGAGTCATCAGGAACATCATGAAGAAAAACTTGGGTTCAGACAAGTCTAGGCTCATAAGAAGTTTATTGCGAGCTCAAAATGATTTTGTAAAGGTAATAGCTAAATGTGTTGTATATGAGACATGAAACACGATTTCATGTGGCCTTTTATCTCTGATAAGTTAGACTGAGCTTTACAAATTGAGCTAATTAGAACAGTTATTTGAATGGGATGGCACGACATGAACGAGGCACCCTCTTCACTCGTTCACTCAAATAAGTGTTTACATGTGCTTTTTTAAGTAGCTTTCCATGTCAAATGCAATCAAGATTGTTTGATGTATCAATTTCCTGCAACCGAGCATGATTTGCTCTGTATTCTTTTTCCCTTGCTTTATTATATGCATCCATGCCTTGTATTAACTAAGTTGAAGCGTGTGATTCCACGGATTATCTTCTACTGAATGATTAGAATCCATAAAAAATTACCCAATGATGGGGAAAATTTTGGTATATGACATTTGTGGATAAGTGTGATTTCTTCCGAGGGGTACAATGAAAAATTCTCCCAAAATTTAGAAATGAAAACTACAACATACAACTCATTAGGTATAGTAAGAATGTAAATGAGAAGTTTTGGAATAAAATTATGGCTTTCTTTAGAATATATTTTTATCATGTAACGCCTGAATAACTAATAGTTGATTTACAATTACAATAATGATCATAATATTTATCTTACTTGTCATCTGATTGCCTAGATACTTATGACCACTGGCGGTATTTGTTTAAATCTCAGTTTTCTATTAGCTATATATTGTTTATCTTTGTCACACTAATTTTGTGACTTTCTTAAGTTTCCATAGAGATGCATAACTTTCATCTTGTCGTCATTGATTATTAGATCAAATATCAACAAAAACTTTAAATTTTTTAATCATAGTGGATTAATAGCTGCCGTGTAGAATATTAAGTTAAGAAGCAAAGAATTGTGCTAGTTACGGTTTCTGCTTTCAGAGTTATCGTATAGTTTCGTAGAGTCTCGATCACACAGATGTACTCCTTGATACAACGGGCATAGAATATTTTTATTATACATATTGCATAAAAAAAATAAATTTAAGTTACTCCTTGAAGTGTATGGTAAACAAGAATTTGCCTCAATAATTAATTTGTACATGTATAGATCAAGTATGTACTTACTGAGGAATAGACTTTCTTTTCTGGTCATCATCACCTATTTTGTCAATTCAAGAAACTATTTCACCTAAGAAAATAACGTGCAACTAAGAGAAAATTACGTGGTTAAATAATTCTTTGCAACCTGATTATCTATGCTCGCTTCCAGGGACATGATTCGGGCTATACGCGCTTGCAAAACTGCTGCAGAGGAACGTGCTGTTGTGAGAAAAGAATGCGCTGCTATTCGAGCTGCAATTAGTGAAAATGACCAAGATTATAGCCATCGGAATCTGGCTAAGCTCATGTTCATTCACATGCTTGGTTACCCCACACATTTTGGTCAAATGGAATGCCTGAAGCTAATTGCATCTCCTGGATTCCCAGAGAAGAGAATAGGATATCTTGGCCTTATGTTGCTTCTTGACGAAAGACAGGAAGTTCTGATGCTGGTTACCAACTCAATAAAACAGTATCCATTCTAAATTTGATTTTCTTTATATTAGGTTCTCTTTGAAGCAAGTGACTTACTCTTGCATGCCCACCTACACCCAGAACTATGGAAGAAGATTAAATTGACATATAAAAGGACAAGACTACCAATCCTATGATTGTATATGTAATGAAGTTACTGCTAACAATTCATTTTTTTTGCTGGGTATAAAATTGTAGTTTGTAATTCCATCCAGACTCCTTAACTTATGCACAGAGATCTTAACCACACCAACCAATATATTGCTGGACTTGCTCTTTGTGCCTTGGGAAATATCTGTTCAGCAGAAATGGCTCGTGATCTTGCCCCTGAAGTTGAAAGATTACTTCAATTTAAGGATCCAAATATCAGGAAGAAAGTAAGTCGTCTTCTTGAATGCTATTCAAGAATCTTTCTCATATAACAATGTCTAAGTTCAACTTTATGCTCCGTGTATGGATTTAACCACAATAAAACGGCATCCAGTGATGTTGGGCATAAAATATTTTAGCTTGGTGTGCAATTTATTGGGAGAAAAATAGAACACTTGAAGTATTTATAGCAAATAAAGCCTTAGTTGTCCTACAACACTCTCTACTCATTGAAAAAGGAAAGCACATCTCTTTGGCCTAATGAAAATGGTTGTAAATTTATTTGTTCTGTTTTTCTTCCTCCTCCTTTCTTTGTGTGTGCACGTCTTTTTTCGTGGACTGCAGGAATTCTCATTAATAAGCTGGTTTAGATGTTCATTCATTGGTTCCTTCCGTGCTGCACGCTTGTATTTGTTTCAAATCCTTGTCCTTCAGGCTCTTCCAACCCCAAAAACAAAATGATACATTAGTTTCAAGTGATTCATTATAAGATTTTATACGTGAGACACTCTTGAAGTGAAAGAATCTTGAGTGTCCATCTGACCTATGTCCCTCATTTGTATGGGGGGTGAGCAATGTATATTGGCTATTGACTAGAATGTCCTCCACAGTCTGACATAGCAAAAGTTACATCGGAATTGACAATAACAATGCATGCTTGGGTTTAACGATTCTTTTATGCGTTTTCATTTTTGCTGGATCTGGTACTTCGAGTTATTCTCTACTAAGCATGTAGATTCATTCCATCGTGCAATCTTCTGCCTACACAGATTGGAGGATCCGCAAATTGATGTTCTTTATGATTGATACATTTCCAAGCTATTTGAAATCTCGTGAAAAAGATGCACCCTGAATCTCTTTTTATATACTTAGCATGGGACCAACTTTTCTTCTTTATAATTTTTTCTTTGATATGCTAACTTTAAGCTTATTCGTCAATTTCAAATAAGTAATAATACAAATTTTCTTCTGGACTACTGATAATTCTGAGATTTCTTTTTGGGCATAGAACTTATGCAGGTCCTTGAAATAAACAAAGGCTCAGCAAAATTTTCTACTATAATCAATTACTTCATTATTTCCAGAAAATTATTCTCCAGAGACCCGAAACTTTTGTCACTGCCTATATTAATGGTACTTCCTGTCTACTGTAGGCAGCATTATGCTCTATAAGGATAATAAAGAAAGTACCCGACCTGGCAGAAAACTTTGTAAATCCTGCTGCTGCGTTGCTCAAAGAAAAGCACCATGGAGCGTTATTAACTGGAGTCCAGCTTTGTACAGATCTATGTAAAGTCAGTAAAGAGGCTCTTGAGCATTTAAGAAAGGTAAGTAAACAATTGCTCACTCTATGTGTTCCCTAAAGTTATTTATAAGAAGCTAAAATATGACAAAACAATGCCTACAGTTATATTGTAAGGTGAGATTTCCCTAAAGCGTACCAAGATACAACAACCTTCGTTTTACCATCACTTGGGTATACTTCTATTTTGGCAATTTGCTTGTGCTTTTTACCCCGTGTTAACATTTTTATAAACATGGATTCTACACTATGATAAAAGTGTAAGGTTCACAAGCTAATTGTTCTGACCATATCTCTTACTTCCAGTAGCTTAAACTGGCCTTTGAACTATGCTTTTGACCTGTCTAGCTTGGTCATATACAGCTGTTTATCTGTTGTAAATTGTAATAGTATCATTACAGCATTTTCGACAGGGATCTATCACCTTAAAATTGTGGTATTTCCTCCTTGGATCATCATTTTTATTGGACTTCTGACCTCGAAAGTAGCAAGTTAACTTCCAAAATTGTTTGATGAATGATTTTATTGGTCTTAACCACTTATGTACGAGTTTTTGTCATATTCTTGGCCTCAAGTACATTTGAACGATTTTTCCTTCATGCCGTGATTTCTTCCTTTACCTTTTCTCTTTGGGTTTTAGAAATGCACAGATGGCTTAGTCAAAGTTCTAAAGGATTTAGTGAACAGTCCATATGCACCAGAGTACGATGTTTCTGGGATTGCAGACCCTTTTCTTCATATTAGATTGCTCAAGCTTCTGTGTTTGTTGGGCCAACGAGATGCTGATGCTAGTGATACTATGATTGATATTCTTGCTCAGGTGAGTTAATGAATAAGGCATTTCTCCAATTTGTTGGAACTCCCAATCTCATGAAGTTGATTTACTTTTGCATCTTTTCTTTGACATGATACTAACTTGCTTTGCAACCTTTAGCTTTGATGGAAGAATACAGCAATCTAGTTTCTCTGCATTTCCACAAGCAGTGTAGATGATTTTGTGAAGACATAATTTATTCATCATTTGAATAAGGCATATCTCCAATTTGTTGGAACTCCCAATCTCGTGAAGTTGATTTACTTTTGCATCTTTTCTTTGACATGATTTTAACTTGCTTTGCAACCTTTAGCTTTGAAAAAGTATACAGCACTCTCCCACCATCCTGCTAAGATTTTGGACTTGTTCTCCTATTAATTGAATTCCAAAACTTGCTTTCTTTCACCTTACTTGTTCTGTTGTTGATGTGTTATTTTATTTTGTAGGTGGCTACCAAAACTGAGTCAAAAAAGAATGCAGGAAATGCCATCCTCTACGAATGTGTTGCTACAATAATGGGCATTGAAGATAATGGTGGATTACGGGTGCTTGCAGTCAATATCTTGGGGAAATTTTTGTCCAGCCGTGATAACAATATCAGGTTATTTTCATAAATTTGGTTTGAACTTTTTTTCAATCTGCTGAGGACATGGTCTATATATCATAGCTATGTCATTTTTGCCTTTGAACGTTTATATTTTTGTTATTTTAAGTGCAAGACAACGTATCCCTACTAGCTGGACTAATCTGGATAATAGATAGGAGCACATAAGAATGTTTTCACGAGTACTTGCCTCTAATTTATTCTGTATAAGAACCAGAGGAACTAGAGTTATCGTGAGTTGCTGTAAAATGTAAAATTGATAATACAACTATTATCTTAATTCTATACTCTTTTCGTCCAAATTGAACACTTTCCACCACTGATGTACTTTTGGAGCCATTTTTTTACATCAGTCGACGTATCTTCTTAGAAAAAATAAGTTTGTTCCTAATTAGCAGCATTGAATGTAAATTTTATACTTATATAATTTCTTTTATTTAAGACTGATTATATCATAAAAAAAAAATGTACGCTGCAAAGGAGCCCGTCAATCATGAAAACTTGAATGAAGACATTTAAGTTGAGTAATTTTATGGAAGTTCATATATGAGTATATGGCAAATTTTATGTCTGCTGTATCTCACACCCCATATATTGCAAATCTTATGTCTGTTATGCCTTGCACGCCATTTTTGTGATCTTATTACTTTTACCTATATATTGCTACTTTATTGTGTGATGTTAAAACTTTGTGAGTGCTGCTAAATCTGTTGGTACATGGCATTTTTTTTTCCTGGGCATCACCTGGTCTGGGTGATGCCTCGTGCTGTTAAAGAGGCCTCAACATGCTTGGATGCTTGAAATGCAATGGTGTGTTTGTAGGTGTGAAACTCTATTGATAACAATATATTATACTATTTATTTGCAATCATAGTAAAAACCAATTGGTGGAAAAAATTCCCAAGAAGATCAATAATTTTGTTGTCTCAGATTCTTCCACATCAAATGGGCCGTGCTTGCATATTTAATGATAAATATTGCTGCTTAACTTACATAGTGTGCTAGAGGAGTTTGTTGAAGTTCGTAGGGTATTACCTTCGTGCCCAACAATTACCTTTACCTTGTGTGAACTAACTGCATCTGCATGATGTTCACTCTATCATTTTGCTTTTCTGGAAATTTAAGGAACCTGAACTTGTTGACTCGTTTTCTCATGAATTGTCTTGTTCTGTTCATAATTAACGATTCAAATTACATTCTTGTTTTCTACTGGAACTTTTTCTATCTCAATAAGTTCGAATCATATCCCCGTAAATGGTTTCTTGCTTCTCGTTCATGCTTTTTGTCTGATAGTGTTAAACCCAATTGTGACAGATATGTTGCTTTGAACATGCTGATGAAAGCTATTGCCTTAGATGCTCAAGCTGTGCAGAGGCATCGAACAACACTCTTGGAATGTGTGAAGGTATCTGTATTTCTATATCTGTTTTATCCCCAACATGTTTTTAAAATTTTACATATTTATCAGTTTCATCTATTCATGTGGAAAGGCATGCATCTCTGAGTTGTTACAAGCATAGTTACCTCTGGTCTTGACTTTTGTGCTTCTAGATGTTATCTGAAAAATTATGTGTAGTTGTTTGGTTCTCGGAATTGTATATTAACTCATAAAAGAAGATTAGTCTGTCTCAAGAATTCATATTGCCCATCATGAAAACAGTTCGCTATTTTATTTGAATTTTTTCTAAATTTGACGGTAATTAGGACCTTTCAGAACTTGAGGACCAATAGTTTTGAACAGATGAAATGCTTTGAAATGCGTTCCTCTCTGTTTCCCCATCAAGTCTCGGTAATTTTATGATATCTGTACTATCATCTTAGAAATTCTTGGTTGCTTATTTTAATGCCAGGATTCAGATGCTTCGATACGTAAAAGGGCCCTTGATCTTATATATCTTCTGGTAAATGAAAGCAATGTGAAATCTCTGACGAAAGAGCTGATTGACTACCTTGAAGTATGTGACTCAGAATTTAAAGGAGATCTCACTGCAAAAATTTGCTCCATAGTGGAGAAGTAAGTTCAGCGGTTATATATATATCAACATTTTCTAATCTCCTTTCTTGGTCCAGAAAATTTTGCTTATGATAATCCTTGATGGGTACTTTGTTCGCGTGCATGCTCCTGTGTATCACTTCTCTTAACGCTGGAAGAGAGTGTACATTGGTTAGCTTGCTTTGAACTGGATATGAGTTTTGTTTTATGATTCCAAGCAGTGAGAAATTTTCATGGTCTATCTTGTTCTCCAAGTCTCATGGAAACTCTTGCTTTGTACTGAAATAGCAATTTGCTTACAGAGCATTTTCTTTTCTTTTTAGTTTCTCTACTAGTGACGTCCCTCCTCTCATGTCCCCATGAGTGGACAACTATTTGGAAATCTTATTCTAGTCTCATTTCTGCCTTCCATCTTTGTACTTTTTGAGCTTTATCATGGTAGCTAGGTACTCATTTTTTCCATAAATATTCTATCTAATTATTTTCCCTACTTCTGTTTTATTTGTGTGCTTCCCAGCAGACATTTAGATGCATTGAACTGCAATATGATTAGTTGAGACTGATGAACTTGAATTGTTATATATGTTGCATTGGATAGCCAACTCTCATCTGCTTTGTGGTGCTCCAGGTTTTCCCCTGAGAACATTTGGTACATTGATCAGATGCTGAAGATTCTGCCTGCGGTATGCATTATATTTGCAGAGCTTTTATTGTATCGATTCTTGCTTTAAGTTTTAGGTTTATCTTGATGGTTTATATAGTAGATCTCATTAATTTTTGGCCCAAAGATATCTCCAATTTTCCTTACGTCTTGATGCGAGAACATAGCCAAACACGGCTTCTTCTTTATCATGTATCAGGCATGACTATTTTAGCGCAGCCAGTGTTTACTTATTCACTCATGTAACAAGAAGAAGCCAGGCCTCATTCCCATAAATTTGGGGTCATCTATATGAATCCTTTTTCACCACTTCATTCAATCTAGCCCTACATGTCCAATGAAATCAAATCTTTTACAAGCACCTCAAGCTACATTAACTCTCCTTCTAACTTGTTCTAATGCGAGCTTCTTAGGTCTACTTGAGCCTTGCATCAATCATCCAAGTCTTTGTACCTTTAATATATCCATTGGTGCCAGCTCTACTTGTTGGTTTATATCCATATTTTTTTTATTTTATCCATTCGTGTGTGGTCAGAAATTCAATTTAACTTCTTGATTTTTGTGATGTTCATCTGGTGGAAATTTTGTTCTTCAATGGCCCAATACACGGTAGGTAATGTGTAGCTGGTCTCTTAACCATTATGTGGCTACCCATGATGCATTGACATGTACACTTGTCCAACACGACACGTGTCGGCGTCGTGTCGGACATGCCGACATGTGATTTTTCAAAAAAGTATTGATAGGACATGAAGTCGACACGTTGATTAAATTATTTAAAATTCTTCATTTATATAGTTTAAATTTAATTTTATACTAATTATTTTTTTTGTTGAAATCTTTTAAATATGAGTACATATTTTATATTTAATAATAATTTTAAGTTAAAATATATAATATTTTTGATAAAGAAAGAAAAATGACTATGATAGAGTGTCCGAAGAGCGTCGGTATCTGACATGAGTTCGATATGTGTCGGACACGGATACGCTACTACAAAGGTGTCTACAGATTCATGCCATACTAACTTTACAAAAGTAAATAATTCATTCGATTTTGTTATTCCTCTGTTCCCTGCGCTTTTAACTGTTAGAAAAGAAAAAAAGCCTTCACTTTCAAATGATTAAAAAGTGAAAAGACTAGGAAAGTTAAGGAAAAGGAGAAATAAAAAGGAAAACACACAAAAAATGGAAAAAAAAGGAAAAAGAAGAAGAAAGGGAAAAAAAAGGAAAACTGAAAAAGAAGACACACTTCCCTTCTCACTCCGTCCGCCCTAGTTTCCCCTTTCCTCTTCCCCAGTGGGAACATCTCCCTCTCCTTTCTCTACAGTCCACTCTCCCCTCCCCTGTTGTTCTACCTCTGATCTGGTCAGCCACGAGATTAAATTCATTTGATCAAGTTCTAGGTTCACTAGAGGAGTCTTTGAATTTTAATTTTATGCATTCTTCTACCTTTATTGGAGTATCTTCATTGAGGTTCTTACCTGTTAAAAAACAGATTAATGAAAGAATCTTTTTTAACAGGGGAACGATGATGGCTGAACAGTAGGATTATTGTGGGGATGGGGGAGGGAGAAAGGGGTCTTTTTTTTACCTCTTTTTAATTTTCCTTTTTATGTCCAATTTTTTTGCTTAAATCGAGGAAAAATTGCATTTTACTCAATTTAATGCCTGTTTTGACGGGAACCGTCCAAAGGAGATCCCTTTCCAGGAAAATTGAAGGTTGAGAACTCAAATGCCAATGATCCCAAATGTTAGGGACTGGTTGTAATTTTCCTTTATCTTAATGCTTGACAATGCAGTTAGTCTTCTTTATGTGTGTGTTGATTTTTGTGAACGCATTGCAGGCTGGAAATCACGTGAAGGAAGAAGTGTGGCATGCCCTTATTGTTGTGATCACAAATGCTTCTGACCTCCATGGATATACTGTTAGGTCACTGTATAGAGCTGTACAAACTGCAGGTGAACAGGTAACTTATTGCTGCACCTCTTCTTACCTTGCAATCAAGGCCTAGAGTAGGAGCTGTATATGATTTGGTTTATTTTTTTGCTTATACGTGTACACTGCCACTTGTTTTCGCAAGGAAACTCTTGTTCGAGTTGCTGTTTGGTGCATTGGAGAATATGGTGAAATGTTGGTTAATAATGCAGGAATGCTTGCTGGGGAAAATCCAATAACTGTGAGTTCATGCTTCTTTAAGAGTTCATTTCAAATAGTTTTCATAATCAAACTTTCACTGAAAGTATGAATGATGCGCACATCTGTATAACCATGAAATTGCCCATTTCTTTCCATGAATTGAAGAGAGAGAGATGAAGAAAATGGATATCTGATGAATGATTGTGAATTTGCCTGATATCTATTCAGTTGCGAGATTTATTATTTTTTTTAATGCTAAAGAGCCATATTTACTTTATCTCAATAGTTTATCACAAATGTACACTTCACCTTTATCAAAATCTGGGTGCTTGGGACTAACAATTAAATATCATTGACAGCGCCATCACTTCTACGAGCACCTCATCCAGTGACTTTTTTTGTGCTTCAGTGTCCCTCATTTTCTTGGGCATCTTTCATGAATTTGTTGTCTGGAGCAGGTAACTGAGTCTGAAGCTGTGGATGTTGTTGAAACTGCTATTAGACGCCATTTGGATCTCCCGACCCGGTCAATGTGTCTGATTGCACTGTTAAAGCTGTCAAGTCGTTTTTCATCCTGTTCACAGTATGTTGTCATTGCTTTTCTTGGAAAATACTGATTTACTGTACATATGTCCACTTGGTTGCCAACTTGTAGAGTGATGTAGTAGTCACAAACCTTGTCATATTTATATATTTACATTTTTTCTCTTTCATGATTTGTTTTCCTGACCTTGTCATGTTACAGATCTTATATACTAATATTCATTTTTGTCAGAATTCTACATCTTTTTGGTTCTACCTTCTTTTAGTAAATATAATGTGTTTATTACTGTATAGACCTGAATGCATACTTGTTTATTTTTTTATAATGGTAACTTGGTAAGTTCTTTAATTTCCTTAACTGAGTCTGAAATTATGCAAATATCATGTATTACAGGAGAATAAATAATATTATCCTTCATTATAAAGGAAGCCTTGTGCTTGAACTGCAACAGCGAGCCATTGAGTTTAATTCTATCATTGAGAAGCATCATAACATCAGGTGTGGAAGCTATTTCTTCTGCTTCACTTGCCTCTTCTCAGAAAATTTGTTCGGAATTGTTTCGAGTATGATTGTAATAAGCTTCTGTGTTGCGTTTGTTCAGGTCTGCACTGGTTGAAAGGATGCCAGCCCTTGATGAGGCAACCTATAGCAGCAGAAGGGCTGGTTCTGTGCCAGCTGCGGTTTCAACTTCACAAGGAGCTCCATTAAACCTTCCAAATGGAGTTTCTAAACACACTTCATCTCCTCTTGTTGATTTGCTTGATCTTACTTCGGATGACGTTACAGCGCCTAGATCTTCTGGTGGAGATTTTCTTCAGGATCTTCTTGGTGTTGACCATTCACCAGCTTTATCACGTCCAGGTTGATTTTGCTTGTGCACGGATGTGAAACAAAAGTTAGTTTTTGCAGTTATATATTTCAGTTGTACTATTTGAAAGCCTCAATAAAAATCATGTGTCAAATGATACTGATCTCTAATACTTCCTCCTTTATAGAAGCTTCTCAAGCAATTCCTGCATAACTAAGAAGTGAGATTCGAACATACATGACCGGTTTGGTTTACATGTCATTGCCATTTGGCACGTAATGAGACATTAGTCATCCATGTCACAAGGAGACAACAAAGTATTGGTTCGTTTTGATAATATAAGTAGATAGATGGCTGTTCTCCGTTAGATCATATACTGTGATTTGAAAGTTGTAGCTACACTGGATAATTTATATTTTGGGAATAAAACGAGATATCTTGATATCAATTATTCTTCCCTATTTTTAATCTCTTTTTCTTTTAAACATTTCAGGAACCAATCAGACCCAGAAGAGCAGTAACGATGTCCTACTGGATCTTTTGTCAATTGGAACACCTCCAGCTCAAAGTAGTCCATCCATGCCCAATATGTTTTCACCCAATCAGGATAATACAAATTCGCTGGACATGTTAGACACATTGACCTCCCCTCCTGCGCTTTCAGCACAAGTTTCTTCTGCTGTTGGAAGTTCTATGATGGATTTGTTGGATGGGTTTGCAGCCAGTTCATCAGTGCCCGGTATGTTTCATCGAAGTATGTATCTAGTCAGCGTCGTTAACTTGTTCATGATATTTTGATACCCTTGCTTTCAGTTGCTGAAAAGAATGGCCTGACCCTTCCATCAATCGTTGCATTTGAGAGCAGCTCCTTGAGAATTACATTCAACTTCTCAAAGCAGCCTGAAAATCCACAGGCCACACTTATTGAGGCACAATTTTTTAACAAATCACCTAATATCTATTCAAATTTTACATTCCAGGCAGCGGTCCCCAAGGTATAATGCAATCACCTTTTACCTTGTCTTTTGATAGGTTCTGCATCTTCTCCTTTTCTGCTCACTACATCTTTTTCTTAATATCTTATTTTCAATGGATGCACCCTTTCACTTTTTTATTATCTTACATAAACTGGTATCATGGTTTCTCAATTTATGTGTACTTTCATGTTCTTATTGTCTTGCATTCATCTTATTTATGAGAAGCTCTTCAGAAAATAAGCTGACTGTTAAAACAATTGGCATTCTCCCTCTATTTTGCTCGTCTCTTTTATGCAATGGCAATAAAATGTGACTTATCATATGGATAGTCGAATTATGCTCCAAGTATTTCTTAGCTCCCTTTTCGATGCTGTCATCAAATAATTTTTGCATTTGATCCACAGTTTCTTCAACTGCACTTGGATCCAGCCAGCAGTGATACTCTTTCTGCCAACGGTAACGGATCAATTTCTACACAGAAATTAAGGGTGACAAATAGCCAGCACGGCAAGGTACATGGATTTGTATTTTCTTTTATCTTCTTGCAATTCATCTCAGCAATTCTGTTTCACTCCAATTTATCTTAGTTCCCTTTTCATTTTTGAGTTTTAGTAAATTAAGAAATTATTTGTTTACCCCAGAAATCCCTAGTCATGCGCATACGGATAGGTTACAAGATGAATGACAAAGATATTTTAGAGGAAGGGCAAATCAAGAACTTCCCACCTGACTTGTGAGGTCGAATGGCTGTTGATGAAGTACGAGCTCTCATTTTTTCTGACAACAGAGGGGCATATGATCGTTCTTTCCAATTTTAGGCAAATTTATCGTATTGTTTTGGTAGTCCGGCTTGTAGCAATTGGGAATTCGAGTGGCTTCAGCTGGTAACACTCGGATGCCTCTTTGCTTCTGCTTTCCCCCTCTAAGGGGTAGTAGTTCATGTACATTGTGTTAAAAGAGAAATTCGAGTTAGAGATTGTGAAAGTCAAATTTTACTTATGATACACGTTAGTTGGATTGGATAATACTAAAGAAGAAAAATGAATTAAAAAATCTTGTGCATTGTACTTTCAAATCGTCCTATCAAATATTGTTTTTACGGAAACGAGGTTATGTCAAAATTTCCATTGTTGTGAAGTTTTTATTTTTGGTTCTGTAAGCCTCATTTTTTAATGTGATTTAAAATGCATATTTGTATGATATATTTTCAATTGGATCTGGACTATATTAAGCCTTTGTTTGGGCTCCATTTTATTTTTAAAGCATTTTCCCTCTTTTATTTTCAATCACATATTTTTTCAATAAAATAATATTATACGTAAATCTAAATTTTTTCTTTCTTTTTAACTACACTTTCTCCAAAAAAAATCACTATTTTAAAGTACATTTTTCTCGAAAAAATTATTTTAATGGAGCCCAAACTAGGGCAGCTCCCGGCCTATAGTCTGCTGTTGATTGGCTCACAGTTATTTTAATTTTTCATCACAAATTTTCCAATTTTTGTCAACAAGTAGGGAAAAATGATACAAATTGTAAACAAATTCCATTTACTCGACAAGATTATTTGCACTCGCAAATATTTATAATCGTGTTGGTGGCATGTTAGACTTGACAAGATTGTAGACAAATATTTCACGTGTTTATTTATTTATTTCTAAGGTGTTAATAATTGATGATATCATAAATTATTATCGAGGAACTTATAATTCACGAGTGGGTTGGGCAACTTGCCCCTACGTCAGTGGTCAAGCTTAAAATTCTCGACAATTCATTGTTGAATTGTCAGAAATTGTATTCTTGTTAACGATGAATTGTCAAAAATCGTAAATTTGACCGTTGATATGGGTAAGATAACTCTTAACCACTATATCTTATCTCTTACCCACTATGTTAAGAGTTCATTTCTGATGGGTTGGAAGCCAACAAATATAAAATCCAATTTTGAACGGAAGGAATTAATGAACATAAATATGTTTCGATAATTTATTTATTTTGAAATAATTCGTACCTAATCTCAAAAAGTAACTTTCTTATTCACTTTTTTTTTTTGAAGTAAGTTACATTTTTAAGCTTAGACAGACAGACATCCAAGTGATGCAAGGAAGAATTGGCAAAACAAGAAAATCCTATAGAATTTGGCAAATGTGAAAAAGATAGATACACTCTCCATTGATATGAATTTAACATTCCACAGCTAACTAAATGCTTCATTATTCTACTGAAGAAAGCCATGAAGAAACATTCTGATCAAATGCTACAACGTTAGAATCGTCGTCATCATCGAAACCTTAATTAACATCCATTGTTGTGCAGGCCACTACTTAAATTTAGGTCATGATGATAAGCAAAATGCATATGGTGATGATAAGGCAGCGCAGAATTGCTCGTCTCTCCAACATCCTTCTCATTTCCTTCTTCCTCGTCCAACTCTTCCTTAGCCACTTTATCGACTCCCATTAGCTCGATAGGCCTAGTCGAGGCTAAGTGTTGAGCTTGAGGTTCGTAATAACCAGAAACCGGGGGAGATGATACCGGGATAACAGAAGGTAGCTTGGAGAGAAGTGCTTCTAGGCTGTTCATTGAAGGGGTGATTTTCATTGGTTGATTAAAATGATTGTAGAATTCAGTAGGGGGTATCATGTTGTTTTGATAATGAAATGCTTCTGGTGTATTGGAGTATGCTGCAGACGATGGATGTGGCAAAAGAACCCCTGGAATGCTTTCAATGTAACTGAACTTCTTTCTTAGTAACACAACATAGCTCAGGTCTTCAATAACCTTCATATATATCCAGTTCACATCACGAGAAAACAAGTCATTTAGAGAATGTACGACTCAACATATAGTGTGTGCGCACTTCGAGAGTGAGAGAGAGAAAAAAAGGACCTTATGAACAGCTCCTAGCTGAATAACACCTTCTCTAACAGCAATCAAGGCAATAGTCTGTAATGTAATTCAATTTTGATTAATATAAGTCATTGATAGCTTATTTTGGTAAAGAATATCGTGTAGTACTCAATAATAAGTAGAAAAACAAGTTAAAACTGTTATCCATTATATTGAACAATTCTTTGATGTAATACCTTTATACCAGACTGAAACTGAGCTTCCCAAGTCCTGGGATACTGTTAATTAAAGAAATAAGTAAATATTAATTAATCAACTGAGAAATATATAAAAAGAAGGATATATTCTTATTTCTTACAACATGAAATCATAGACTAAAGAGATGAACTAACAAGAATTCAAAGGAATAAATGCTTACAGAATCAGCTGAGTTATGCCATGCAGATAAGAAGTTAATTTCTTGATCATTTGGTTCTTTGTAGATCCATTTATGGCTATGATCTGCTGCAACTTTTCCAATTAAACTTAAAAAAAGATAAGAAAAGATCAGCTTGTTTATGTCATTCTTATTGAAATCGTCAAATAAAAATGGTTTTCTTTTAAGTTCTCCTTACCCTTCACCATAGTTGTAGATTTCATGGGACATCTTGAAGAAGAGCTCAGGCTGCAGTCCCTGATAGTGTTGATACTCGTAAACCGACGAGCCGGCCTGGCATTCACTAGGATTAATCTCAGCTGTTGAAGCAGCAAAATTGCAGAAACCATCTTCCCAAACCAATATCCTGAATATCAGATATACAAGTACAAATAAATCAATAAAACTAAGTGAGTTTGCATAATTTAGCATATAAATAAATCTAACCCCACTTATTTAAATAATACCAGTTCCTCCTGTTTCCTCTTGATCTGTCATATACACCTCCTTGGCTATCCCACCTATGAGAAAAAACAGAATAAGAAGATGAACCTTACATATTGCATTGGATCTCACTGCGTTTTTCCGAAGATTTAAATGAAAACTTTTCGATTATTTCATAATATGCAAGAACAGAAATCTGGCAGTATTTTTTTACTTTGGAGGTGGATAATTTCTTGGTAAGATCCTCCAAAAAACTGCATAAACCCATTGGGAATTTTCATGAATGCATAAGCTCCTTAGAGTGTGTTGAAGAAGATGAGTAACAGCTAAAGAATTGAGCTGTTCTTCCATTATTCTTTAGCCCTTTTTTCCTTCAGTGTGAATTGATTTTAGTCCCTCTGATGATTCCTAGATTCCTAACAAGTAAAACCCCAACACCTCTTTACTCCCTTTATATTGTGACCAATCTCTCTCTCTCTCTCTCTCTCTCTCTCTCTCTCACACACACACACAGGGATATTACTCTAAAATTGTCCCTAAAGATGGTGGGTCGTCTGAATACTAATCTTGAAATATGTGAGCTTTTGATTGAATTGAAATACTCATTTGAATTCAACGAACTCATACTATATTAAAGTTCGATGTTTCAAGTCCTTATATATTGTTCATTTTTAACTTAACTAGATATACTTTTAACAACGTGATGTTAATTAAAATTTACTAAAATGATTTACGGGGGCCCACAGTTTTTGCTGTCCCATTTTGAAAGTCTATTTTCAAAATTTTGTATTCAAAACTACTACTCTATAGTGGTTGCTGTGCTTTTTAATCCTGAGCTAGTCAATTATGAGTTATCAGAAGGACCAAACCTTATAATTCCACAAACATTATGAGTAGATCCTCTGCAGAGAGACTCCATTAATTTGAAAAACCCATATCTTTCTTCCAACTGTAACCTCTTTAGTTTTCTGCCATTAATTCATTCTGACACTTTACCACTCAATTCAGTCCAAGGAAAAAATTTCTGCTCCCTCCTGAATTCAGTATTTAATAACCCTTATATACACACTCATGTGTGTGTGTGTTTGAATTTAAACTTTCTTTTAGCATTGTCCTAAATAAACTTTATTCAATCATGCTCTTAGTCATGTAGGTATACATTTTCAAGAAAAAAATATTAGGTTTTTTCTTTCTATTTGTATATGTTAGGGTACTAGGAGCCCACCATTTTGTTTGAATTTGGGGGCAAAACAAGTGCGCTAAGGTTGTCTCCAATTGATGACCTTTTGACGTTTAAGTTCACACTTATATGATCTCGTAAGATATTTATAAAAGGAAAACTGTTTTGTTACTCAATCGATCTAGCTAGAATTAGGGTTTTGATGGATCGATGAGCGCTTCTTTAAAACTTGAAAGATAACATATATAATCCCAAATTAGTAATGTGCGCAATAATACGAACCATATTAATTTCCACCTTATGCTAAACTTCAATATATTGTCAAAACTAGTCAATGTCAACAGGGTACACGCATTTTACAGTTCATAAATGCATTAAATACGATATATAGTAGTATATGCTATATAAATGGCAAGAGCAATATAAAAAGTAAATCACATGATTTTGCCAATCTCATAAATATGTAAAAAAAAAAAAAAAAATCTTGACCAAAGAAAGCTCTTTATCAGCTAATGTACACCTGATACATACTAAGTACTTAATAATTCTTCTTGTTTAAAATTTAGTCTTTAACACCCTCACGTATAGATTGAATTTTATTTTTTAATTAAAGATTACATATATGCACGGCGGCAACAAACGTTAAACTAACTCTGATATTATGTTAATCACTTCGTTTAAGATCTCAATTAGAGAAGAGGAACACATTCATTTTTAAAATCGACCGCTATAGGTAACATATTTTATTAAAACAAATTAACACATCATATTCAAAGACACGAATGATAATGTCAAAGCTAAAAAGCTACACTCGATAAGACACTAAACGGGTCAATTGAGCGTTTGTTTTGCACAACTTATATAAAAATTATTTTTCATTAAACGCATTTGTAACCATACATTCTACTAATAATTCCGTACTTTTTAATCTCACGTTCTTAAAAAATAATCATTTTTCACTACAAATAATCTCTCCAAGTAAACTCTGGAATTCCAAGGAAAAATGCTAGTGAATAAATACAGAGACACTCTTCTGAGTCTGTACTTCACATATACAGTTAATAATTTATCATCGCAAGGACTGACGTATGATGTGTACAAATTTGTGACAGTAGTTATAAAGAGTAGTCGAATTCCCCAGAGTACTTTTATCAGTCCCATGGTAACTTCTTCTATTTTTTGCTACTGCATCATGCAGTTGGAAATATTTTACATCATTAGAAACTGATGCTTAATATCAATGACTTTACTTTTTTATCAGTCAATTGACCCACAGAGTCACTGTGTGACATTAATGCATGATGACCACAAAAGCTCGACTCTAATCTCGGGTCTGGTACGATAGACTATACAATCTTGAACGCATATTTAACATACAGTATTTGATGCGGTATAGAAAAAAGAAAATTTTATGAAAAAGTGTGATCGACGTCAACAGAAATAATTTTTCTCTCCACTTTTTCATAAAATCTTCTTCCTTTTGTACCGCGTGAAATACGAGTTGACATGGCTTGAATGAGGTTTGACAGGACATAAACAGTATTTGACCGTTCATTAACAAGAAACTGTACTGTTGTAAGCAGTGAAGATTATGCAGCTGTTCTGTTTATGATACAAGACAGCATTTATATTTTTCATTGTCTTCACATACTTAGTACATACATGTTTATGTATGTATACGTGTGTGTATTGTGTGTTGTGCATGAATGTACGACTGGTAGTGAAAAAGGGTAAAGTTGGGGACAAATTCTGAGCCAATGATGTAAGAAATGAAGTGTTCTTGGACGGGAATTAAATGAGGTTTCGTATTTAATAAATGATAGTGATGGAGGAAGTTGCGTTGGATTTTGTACTCATTATAAAATTTCACAGATACAATTATATATATGTATGAGGCAACAAAACCTAAAAAATAATTCGATGGATAACATGGCCCTTGTGCCGACGATGCATCATTCAATTTTTTGTCCTATCAACTTTCGATAGTAAAACAGTGACCTATTAAGGTGGTGACAAAGAATTAGGGTTCGATTCTAAAGAGGCTCAGAGGGAGCATGTGAAACAACTACCACATTCAAGACAGACAGTCAACCAGCCGAATTACCAATTCATGATATAGGGATCAGTTAGTGACAATAAATAACAATATCGAACTTTTAGAGTCTGGTAATTGTAATGTTGTAAATTTCAAAGAATATCAAAATGGATCTTAAGAATTTCGAAATCTTTCCCATTCTAGTTATTCATTCTTGATGCTCTTAATCAACGAGTTTGTCGATTCTAGGTTTATTTTTTCTTACGCTTCCTTCGCACCTGCTTTCCCGCGCCCCCGACAGACGTATATTATTTACTGAAGTTTGATGTGCGGCATAGAAGAGTGGCAGAAAAGGCATTGGTCAAGAGATAACAAAGTGTAGGAATGCCCCATCCCTTTCCTCCATTAATCAACTGGAATCTCTGCACTTCCCATCCTTTCCAATCTTATTTTGTCTCATACATCAATTACATTATTTTTCAATCGATTAAACTCCAAATTTTTCTTATATTAACTACACTTAAAATATCGAATTTACAAGTTACGTTTCATCTACACGTATTCTTATATTTATTTTAGTTTAGCGTACTCGACCTATCCATTTTCTGCGTCCACTTTAAGAGAGGCTTGTAAAATCTTTTTGTACGAAATCTTGAATTATTAAATCTCGTCTAAAACTATTTATATCATAATGCATACTTATGGAGACAAATCTTCTTCCCTTTTTCCTCGAATATATTCACTTATAAGTTATATATTAATTAATTAATTAATTAATTAATAATTGCATGAAGTGTTGGATTGTTGGAGACTCTTCATTATTATAAGTGATTTGGAATGTTTGATGACCACTTTTTTGCCCTTCAAATAACATTATTGATGATTTGGAATGTCTCCTTGGATATGATTAAATATGTAAAAGGATTCTTTTACATTTTTAGTTCTCGAGTTTACGGTCGGTTTCGATGTAACCCTTGCAAATTTTGTTGTTCTAAACTATAGGTAACGTAATGTTTTACTAATTTAAACTTTCAAATAAGTTGGTTCAACGAAGATTATAATCATTATTTATTTATTTATTGAGAAAAATGGGGGAATATCAAATATGAACTGTTCAAGAATTGGTATATTGTAAACTAGGATAAGAATCTGAGAATACATACATAAACTATAACTTGGCATTTTTCTTGTTTTGGAAATATGTACATTCGTTTGGTCATTTTCTTAAAGGCTCTTTGGTTATGTTGTCAATAGTGAAACGATTGAAAAACCAAAAAATGGTACTTCCTCACTTGAATATATATATGTCATCTGGATTTATCGAGATATTACATGATATTGACTATTCGAAAATCTAAGTTTTAAATCTTCAGTGATATTTTTGTTTCACTTCCTCTAATTTTTCGGAGGTGAAAAGCCAGCGGGACATATCACATTCGATAGATTGTAGCCATTTTTTTTTTTTTTGGGAAAATAACCACTATTGGTGGCATGTTTTTATTAATGCCAAAATAAAACATATTACAATAAAAGAGAAACTTATCTCATCCGGAAACGGGAAGTACAATGAACAGCTAAATAACTATACTTCATGTATTCTAGTCGTACTTCTCGTTATCATATATTGATATAATGTCTCTCCGATTTGTAATCGCTCCTTGAAGGAGAATGTGTAAATTCATTACCATACCCCGAAATTCGGGAATTCCAAATTCCTATCCATGTTCACCACTATTATAAATATGGAGTAAAATTGAATGTAATTGAGATAAACATGAAACTCTAGGGATGTGAAATACAATTGTTAAACAAAAAGACACGCAATAACATTAAATTCAAGACAAGTAGTAATTAGTTATAGGGTATGCATCGATCTAAATTTCAGTGTTTCTTGGAGCAATAAAATAAAATCTCCAACAATCTAAAATTTCTACAATTTCCAACATCCTTCTCTGATTTTAGACCTTCCAAAATCTGAAATCAATTAATGTATTCTAGGTTCATGCATGTTATAAATTAATCTACATGTTTGCTTAGCTTGTTATTCGGTTTTCGTTTGATTTTTTATTATTCCCGTGAGAAGATAAGATCCATTTAACAAGGGTTTTACTTATGCTTCTTGTAGAAAAGTTTCTTGAACAACTTTTGACTTTTCGAAAACCTTGCCAAACGACCCTTAACCCCCAACAAGATCGTGATTGAGGATGCATTGTGCTCGTTACTGTCGAGTAAAATTATTACATTGTTTATACAAGGATCTTACCTTATTTATGATAGGCAGCAAATTTGGTACATTGGTACGTACCATATTGTTGCAACAATATTGTGAAAATAAAATTGTAGCAAAGTAGGTGAGGAGTACATGGAATAAAGTTGATTGCATATAGTTGGATAATTAGTGGAAGACTGCAAAGCATTATTGTCTACTGAAGAAAATTTTCAGTGCCAGTGATGTAGGAGCTGGATACCATGTCTGCCATATGATTCTAGCTTAGCTAGCTAGAAAATTTTCAGTGCCAGTGATGTTGGAGCTGGATACCAGTGTCTGCCCTATGATTCTAGCTAGCTAGCTAGCAATAAGTCATTCTTTTTAACTTTTAAGTAAGAATTAACTTATTAACTCACTTGTTACTAATTTTTATCAATTATAAAACATTATTTGTTTTAAAACTTACTTACTTATTTATTTATTTTTTCTTTCAAAAAAAATTAAGAAATATTCATGGTAACCANTTGTTTTAAAACTTACTTACTTATTTATTTATTTTTTCTTTCAAAAAAAATTAAGAAATATTCATGGTAACCATTCGAGCCGACGAAATTAGTAATATTATCCGTGAACGTATTGAGCAATTTTTTTGAGATTAGTCATAGATGGTCTTTTGGACTAGTATATGCATTTGATCTAGAGACATCAAATATGAAATAAATGTTGATTATTTTATGAGCAAATTGAATTCACTACGATAAATCGAAAGACTTCATTTTATAATTACTCAAAAAGTTCAATATATACACACGTTATTGGACTTCTTCGATAAGTGTCACAACTCATTACTCACACACTAATAAATAGATGGAAAAGTCGCAACAATTTGATGAAATGTACCTCACAATGGAAAAGTCACCACAATTTGACGAAATGCACCTCACATGGCTAAACTAAGAAGTATTGCAAGTCGTTTACCTATCAATCAAGACAAGACTAATTGTTCACTTGAAAACCCACAAATACACGGCGTCAACATAAGTAATAAAAGTATATGTGAGTCCAGTGTCGATCGATTCGACGAGGAAAGTGTATGTAGTACTAAAATCAGTTAAACCTAACTTTAATCGAATAATCGAATTTGGAGTTGTGTGGTTGGTGAAGGCACTATGACTTCGACTTCATGTATACATACGTACATATGTACGTATAGAGAGAGAGAGAGAGAGAGTGTGTCTGGAAATGGGAGAGCAAAATGGAAGATCAGAAAGAAGGGGTCAGTGGATATGTAATAGATGTTGGTTGGGTAGCCATTTTCTCACTTAAATGAGTGGGAAAAAGCTCAAAGGCAGCTATCACGTGAAAGCATTGTAAATTTGGCCTAAAAGCTTTTATGTCCCAAAAACAAGAAACGAAAGATGGCTAATCAGCTTTCTTTTCTAACCTTTTATTCATTATTGCACTGTCACATTATTTCATTTCCCTTCCTTGTCACAACCAATTGTTTTTCTAATTTTCTACGCAAAATCCTATCCCTTTTCTCCTCTTCCCTAATCCCAATTTTAGCAAAGAAGAAGATTGACGGAGTTTGAGTTTGAGTTTGATAGCCACTATATTTAGAGTCGAAGAAGAATTTTTATAGAGGAATTTTTATTTTATTGTGATAACTTTGAATTTTATCCTCTCAAAACTTCTTTTGTTAATAAATCGGTAGGAGTCGATGTCAAATTCTAATCGATTTGAAAAGCAAAAAAATTCAAAAATCCTATAAGAAGAGAAACATCTCGACCATCTTGTTATAAAAATTAAAAAAAAAAAACACTAGTTATCATTAATTTGTTACTGAATTAGCCACCGTTTAACAACCATTATTTGACAGAAAAAATGTTTTGAATAGTAATTTTAGGAAAATGTGTGATTAAAAGTAGGAAAAGGTTTTGATTTTACGTGCATAATATTATTTTGTGAATGTGTGGTTGGCAATGAGTACGTAGCAAAAAAAAAAAAATTCAAATAATAGTTGTCAAATATGGCTTTAATGACATGTATGGTAGAAAAAATGATAAAAGTTATGAATTTCATAATATAATATGTGATTAATACTAGGTTTAATCATTTGAAAAGTGTTTTTGAGTTTTGTAAAACAAGATGTTAATCTAATGATTTGTTTCCTTCAATCCTTAATGGTGATTAGACACAAAAGATTGGAAAATTAAAATATTCTTGTCTTCATTATTAAATGCTAAAAGTCACATAAAAGTTTGTGGCATAGAAATAATGAATTAAACCGACACATAATTTGTCACTAATTAGTACAAAATTTCGGGCAGCCATAGGTATAAAAGTGAAACAGTACGGTTGCATGATTTTTGGTGTGGGACTTTTGATGATGCAAATTTCTCAAGTATACAGAGTTTTGAAAGTGACACACAATCATAGAAAGATGGAATAGGCATCTAAGCTTTTGTGAGTGAGATATGTGGGGTTTTATTGATAGTGACATTGGATCAATCTCATGTGCACAAACTAGACCCCTACACCCTCTTTGCCATCTCTCTCTCATACACATACAAAATTCAATAAAATTTGTATTAAAACGTTCGAGTGATCTTCGCGTGCTTAACTTCACGAAGTTAAGTTTCCTTTCTAACTTGTTCTAATAACTAAAATCTTCAAGCGAGACATATTTTCGAGAGAGTCATGTGATAATGTAACGTAGTTTTAGATAGCAAGCGTTCAAATGAAGGATAAAAAAAAAAAAAGGTTTCATGGGAATTGGGCTAGTTAGCCCTCGTGAAAGATCTGTTGGATCGAACTTTCACGTTGAACAAATCGGTTTATGAGACCATCCCCACCTTGAAGAAAAAGAAAGATACCAAATTTATGTGGAAGGACCTAGCTAGCTCATTAGGTGCAATTATTAGTATATGGATCAATCACAAAGGTGTGTATGCATATTCCCCCTAAATACCAACCATTGACTAGTGTGAAAACTTGCTTTTTAATTATTTTTTCACTCTTAAGTTGTCCCCAACAATGTCACTTCATCGTCAATCAGTAGCACCTGTACTTTGATTGTTCAATCTCTCTTTACAGATGAGATTGCACATGCTAAACCTAAGATGCTCTCTCTCTCTCTCACACACACATTTTGTATAGCTGCATTAGGTGGGCCTAAAGATAGTTTTTTTTTTTTTTTCCCTTTTTCGAGCAACGATACTTTGATTCATAACTATCGTTGCTCGAAATAGTTATGAAGAACTAACTACGTATTGATCTTGATTCGAGGAGTGAAATTGAAATCACGACGAGGGCACTTGAATTATAGTGTATGTTTGAGAAGTAATTATAATGAATTTAAATTATAAACAAATAGAAATGAATGATGAATAAATTGATAATACTTGTAGATTTTACGAAATGTGTGAATAATAAATATGTTTGATTAATGAGTTTTGGTACACGAATATAATGCTTGACATAGGGGATGACACCCCACACACACACATGGGGAGATCGACATTATTTAATTCATAGTAATAAGCACATGCATTGGAGTTTTGCTACACAAACATAATGTTTGACATAGGGGATGACACCACACACACACATGGGGGATGTCGACCCTATTTAATTCAGGTCGGGACCCACATGCAATGTGAGAGATCGGTCAACCCTTATGTCAAGCGTTATGTTCATTTAGCTTAATTCTTGATTAATTACAAACAATGTTAAACAAGCTTATAATACATAATAGCTGCATTGACTATGTAAACTAAGGTTTATAAAAAGGGAAAATTAAAGTGAGCTCCCTTACCTTTTAATGAGTGTGATTTTGGGTCTTACAATCTTAAAAATGAGGTTCTAATTCACATCCTATTTAAATATATGAATTTGGATTTGCACATGACAAAAACTATCACGTGGACATTAAATTTACAACCAACCTTCACGTGATTTCAAGTTAGAGGGCAAAACTGCTGCCAAACTTTAAGTTATGTGATTTTAACGTTCAAATTGACAATTTTCGTTATGTAGTGATCCATATTCACATATTTAAATAAGTTAAAGATTCAAAATCTCACTTTTGAAGGTTAGAAATTCAAAACTACGCTACCAGAAAGATTGGGGTGACAATCCTATGTTTCCCTTTTTAAAAGAATTATAATAAGTTGAATTGTCTTACGTTTGTAAATATAAGGTCAAAAATGAAATTTTCTTAATTTCTTTGCTAGAGTTTGGAATCTTTAATAAATACAATGGTCTGGGCCTCGATGTACTGTAGATTTTAAAAGGCTCAATTAGCATATGGACCTTAAAAATCCATGACCAGGAAATTGAGTGGGGTTCAGTTAGAAATATGCCCAAATATAAGCCTATAAGTGTTTATTGAGATTTAAAGTGGAATCACATTTATCACCACCACTGCCACCGATCCGTCGTCGCCGCCGCCGTCGCCAGTATCACACTTTCTCCTCCCTCCCCATCCAAAACCATCTCCACCACCACACAATAGTCACCACAATCACCACCAAGACTTCTACTCCAACCACTTCTCCACTACCTGTAAGCCAGACAACTTCGGCCACCTCTCTGCAACCAGCATCTTCATCACCGTCCCAATTCCATTGATTTCAAATTTGAAATCGCACTCAAAATTTATGGCTGGATAGCTCTACTCTTTTGTTTATTGTATAAGATAATATGTTTTTTTTTTTTTGTCTTTTTCAATAAATAGTGGTGGCCGCGATGACAGTAGAAATAAGTGACACTTACGCACTATGTTACGAGTGATGACGATGATGGTGAAAATAGGCCGGTGAAAATGTGTGACGTAATTCTAAAACATGTAACACAATGTATTACACAATTTATTGTAAAGAATTAAAATAAAAAAAATAAAAGAATATTTTTAGAATAAAAAAAGGTTTAAAAGTAAATACGGAATTAAGGGTATTTGTTAATTGTTCCCGGATTTAGAACTATGAATCATGTCATTTGTACACTCATATATTACACCCATGTCGACATTTGTATTGTCAACAACAAATAATTGGAAGAATTTTTTTTTAAAAATGTTCAATTGGATAATATCATGTGGTAAAGTGTAAACAATGAATCAATGATGTACACCAAACATAATTGTAGAACTATATGATTGGTAGGACCCTAAACCCTAAACCAACAAATAACGAAAAGATCCGAAAATCAATAGGGGTGGTTTGGGTAGGGGTCCTTGGAGAAGAAGATCATCTATTTGTAATTTTTGAAAAGATATGGAACTGCTACTCCAATTTTTTCTTTATTGTTTTATTTAGTTGTTTTGTCTTTCATTTTATTATTTAAAGGGAATGACAAATTCATCATTTTACATTTTTAAACGGGCGAAAATGGACAAGGATGCGATTTACAATTAAGTGAAAGGTTGGAGACGTATGTTACTAGAAAAAATTGATGGTAGATTAGTAATAAATAGCAAAGATATATATGGAGCAAAAAAATTGATGGTAGACTACTATAGTTGTGTGGAAATTAAATATGGTAGGTGACCTACTAATTATAAATATTAATGTTGGAAAATTTGTCAACATTTATTTGTCAATATTGCATTGATCACCTACATGTTTTTATTTTCAATCTGGTCCTACATAACTGCATAATTCCAC
>CAIGRT010226899.1:0-13867 GCA_903798405.1 Fraxinus platypoda | reverse complement strand
TTCTTTTATATGTTTTTTGATTTTTTTGTTAATAAGGTATCGAAAAAAAAAAAAAATTCGGGGGCAGCCCCCCATCCCTTCATCTCTATATCTTTAATTTTGGGACCCCCCAACATCAAACGGTTGGCTCCACCCCTGACCACATCATACAATGTCAACCAGTCGACACCTTTAGCAAAACTGTATTAATTATATATTTCAGAACACATTCTTTTCAAAAAGCAAAAAGCAAATTTAAACTCGTTTTTCTTTGTGTTTTGGGTACATGTTTAAACACCCTTTTCGTCTCAATTCAATAAATAGATCGAATGTACTAATTTGAAGTCATTTAAAAACATTATTATATCAATGTTATCCCAACGAATATACTGGACGTAATAAAATTATGTGTGACAATGAATAAGCATTTAACATGTATATATATATTCTTTAATTTTGTCTAATGTAAATATAATCAGTTTTCTGTACGAAAAAAAAATAAAAATTATAGTACTCTCGAAATAATCGAGACTCATCATTCAGGACTCTCGATACAAGAAATTTGAAAATAAAAAATAAAAATGAGAACTGTGCTATATGTACCGTCTTTTTGTACATTCACTTTGACAACCCCCTCACATGGGGGTGGGGCCCGCGATTGTGGGTCCTACCCTCATGTGAGTGGGCTGTCAAAAAGACTGTATAAAAAGGCTGTACATTCATCATTTTTGAAAAAAAATGAAATTATACACAAATTGGTAAACAAGGATTAAACTTTGGCAATTGTCTCACGCCCAGAGCATGTTTTGAGCTCTAACTTCAAAGTGGATGAAAAATAAATTTAATACACACAAATGCTATAACAACTTCAACAATCTCCATATTGCTTTTGAACACCAAAATCCATAATACAAATTGTCACAAAAACTAAAACTAAATTACATTCAAAGCGATAAGCGAGGACTTAAACTTCTGCAATCGACTCTGGTGTAACTTTTGCTCGTTGTTTGAGTTCTCTACGCGTAGAAAAAATAATTTTACATGCTACGACAATTTCAAAGATCCCAACAATGACCATCGCAATGCTACAAATTAAGAAGTTGAGCGACGTTTTGGATAAAATCATCATTAAAATTAACCCCAAAACTAAAATAATAAGCAGGAAAGCAAAACATAAACAAAATATAAATCTTAAGAGTAAAGTGGTGCCTTCGTCCATTGATGTGAACCTTCCAGCAATCCTTCTGGGTGCAATCCCTCAAGTTATTAACAACTAGTTAGTGGTAAAATAAGAATCAAGGCTTTGACTTTCGTGCATGTCTATATATAATAGTTTTCAATCTTCTATTTTAACTGCAATAGCTTTGTCCTCTCACAAATCAAACTGTTATGATTAGACTCCTAATACAACCATTCTTGCATAAATATTAATAAAAGATAGTATAATCTGATTAATATGGGAGACTGGATTCGCTAAAAAAAGAAAAAAGGAAGGGTGAATTGAAAGAAAAAGAAAGGCTGTGAGACGCAGCCCAAACCTACCAAATTTCAAAAGGTTAAGGAACGATGTGTTAATGATAAAGGGAAGGTTTTAAATATGTATCAAAAACCTAATTTTAACAGAAATTTAAAATTGATTACATTCAGATTCCGACATTCATTAATTAAAATATATTTGCTTTGTTCATAAGAATACAAGTTTTTTAAGAATTCAGTCCCCAATTTTTCTTTAAAATCTCATCCTTGTACCTAAGTTTTCCAAATGTCTCTCTGCTTAACTTCTTGGGAGGAAATGCTTTTTTTATGGACCCATCTCAACGACTCGAAAAAAATCGACTTAACCAATAGAATATTGAGTTCAATTGTATGTCCCGGTTTTTCGAGCATAAGCTAGGAAATTATTTATATATACAACATACATATACTAGAACCAAAATGATAAAAAATCAAAAGTATACACATAAAGCTAAACATTACATAAAATATGTTACGAAAGCACGAACAAAAATCCCATATTAGCTCAATATGATGATCTTGGATTTATAAGGGAATTGAGCTACTCCTCATGATAGGTTATTGTCTTGAGATTGAACTCCATATCCCAATAGCGTGTGGTCCCTAGTTACTCTTGATAGCGGGAGATTATGTGACGGTGAGATCTCAAGTTGGACTTCGATGGAGCATGTAATTCCACGAATTGATTATCGCTGAAATAATTTTGTTAAAGATAGATGGATAGAGAATGTCAGCTTAGAGGGATCAAGTACTTCGTTCGAGAAGGTTTCTTAGAAAGTGTGCAAAAATGTCTTAAATGAACTTGATATGAAGATGATGTTTAATATACAAAAGGATTAGACTACTAAATTAGAAAATTGGACATTTTTCGTCACCCACATACATGGAGATAAATTTCTGGTATATTGTGTATATATATATATACACACACCCTATTTGGTGGAGAAATTAAAATCAAGTTTTTAGTAAATTTTGATAAAAATTGATGCAACGTATGGCTGAAAAGTTATGAATCCCATGAAATAACTTAGATAAAAATCAAGATTTTAATCTCCACCGAACATAGTCTATAATTCCAAGTTTGTGCAAGTCAAGTTGCGTGCTGGTAAAAAAATTCAATTTACTCTTTAGTTTATGACACGATTTTTTATCAGTTTTTAATAAATATGTGACCACAAAATTGAATTCAATGCGTTGGCCTGAATTCACGTTTGAACACAAAATGTAAATTCTTTCGAACTCAAAAGCAGATAGAGAAACAATATTAAACACCTATGACATTCAGACAACATATGCAGTTGTGGTGGTCCTTCTGGTTATCCATGCAATAATCAAACATTGAGAAATAAAAAACTAAAAATATTGAAAATCATATACTGATATTTCATTATTTCTTACAATTATCAGAAGTGAAAACTCCAAATTCATTCGACAAGTTCAAAGCACATAATTTTTGTATCATCATCATCATCATCCATATTACCTAATACTCCGGCGAGGAATGCCATGGCTGGCCGGTGATTGAACTCCGTTGGAAACACTTCTTTTGGCGGCGGAGGGAGGCTGAGTAGAGGTGGAGAAACCACAATCTTTTCGGAAAAGCTGAACCTCCGATGTCTGGAACCGCCCCGAGTCACCAGGAAGCCTCATGTAAGAAGCGGATGGCGATTCATTTAGCCATGTCCCCTTGAGTCCCTGTCCACCATTTTTGTACTGTACTATTGCTTTATAAACAAATGGAATAAGGCCCTCCATTTTTTCTATCTATCAGAGAAAGAGAGAAAGCTGAGTGAAAATTTACAATGAAAAGGGTTGGAGTTGGACTTGATTCAAAGGTAGATTTGTGAGGTGGGATAACGTGTTGGAGTTTAGCTGATTATGCTGAGACAAGCCCATGAGAGAAATTGTGATTTTATACCATTAACTGAAAGCACAATCTAAACTACAATATTCATAAAATACCACCAAATCTTGTTAGAATATTTGAATGGATTAGACATTCAATTACATGCTAATGGTTTTATAATCTTGGTCTGCTCTTCAATATTTCTTTCCATCAATAAGCGCCACATGTATGGTAGTTCATATGTAGCTTTCGTCAAGCCAGCAAGATGAGTGCTTGTGCTAGATGATTCATCTCATGCATTGTCATTTTGTTGGGATATCTTCTAAAGCAAAACCAAAACGAGTTATTTGATCTGTATTCGCTTGCATTGTCTGCCTTGAAGAGGAAATTTTTTAGACATTCAAAATTGATTTGATCCACATAATTTTTTACATTTTAAGCAAGAGAATCAAGCACGTATATATCTATAGTATATTAAATATTATATCAAATGAGAAATTTTTTTGGACGATTTTAACCTTACTACAATCAATTATTTCAATAATACCTTACTTTTTTAAATATGTAATAAATACTACAAAATTTACGTGTTATTAATTCTCAATTAATTAACATTCACATTAATCCAGATTCAATGAATCTTGATCTACATGAATCTAGAGTTATTATATATATCTAAAATTTTTAATGAGTGTTTAAATTCATTTATTGGTAATTAATTTTTATGTACCAAATGTAATATAAAAATGTTGTTCATTTATAGTATTTCATCGTCACAAAAAATTTGAATCATAGAAGTAGAGTTTTGAGAGAAAAATTTTCTTCTCTTAAATTTCTATCATAAATTTTATTCTCTTTAATTCGTTTGAAACTTATCAAATCCTCCCAACAAATTGGTATCAAATATTACTTTTACAACACTTATAGTGTATTTCAGAATAACATTCAACTCTAACTAGTATTTTGAAAATATCAATTAGTTTTCGATGGATTAGATACGTAGAACAGTTCGAACCAACTTATTCTTTTTTTATAGGTCAATGCAGGCCACTCACATATCACAGCTGCCACATCCTAATCATATAGAAAAAACAATTTTGGAAATTTATAATTCCAAATACAGTAATTTGTTATACACTCTTCTAATACTGATAGAGACTACTTGAGCTGTCATTCATTATCCAATTCTATATCTTAGTTTTAGTCACAATTGAATTATAGTATGCGAATGGAACATATTTCAAGTGTCAAACCACACACTTCCGAAGTATAAGATTCAACTGGCTTGCAATGGCGGTATTGAATGCTTCAACATTATACCAACTTCATTACAATATATAGGGAAGATGAAGTCATTACTTGCATCACCATATCATCTGATAATATGTTTTTAAATAAGTAGATTAATCTCAAGTATTAAATTTTTAGATGTCATATCGTTTAACGGATATCGAAATATCTCAAATTTAAGTCATTGACCCCATTTATAAAACTTATGTGTGTATATCTATCAAATGATTTAAAAAGATGACGTCTTTATCCTTCTTCGATGGTTTACTTTTTAATTGAATTGATTCAACATGGTATATGATAAATATCCACTTGCTCAACCAAGACGAAAGTGTCATATATCAATTCTCATTTAATTAATATTTATTTTCTCTTAACAAATAACATTTGCTCGAAAAATATGTGTGAGACATTTTCTAGTGTTTATTAAATTGGCATCATAATTTATTTAGTTGATTTTTAATTTCGAAAGGGTGGTGTGGAATAAATGCACCGATGAAGCTTATATTAGTGAGTGAAGGACTAGTTAAGATTCATCACCGAACTCCATCTTTCAGTGAATTCATATGCGTGTCCAAACCTACACTACAACAAAGTTTTCTTTTTTACGGCATACATGTGCATAACATATAAAGTCATGCCTAAATATTCATATCTTTTTACAACATGTAACCATACACTACGACAAAGTTTACTTTTTTACCCACATGTGCATGTCACATAAAGTCATGCCGTAAATACTCATATATTTTTTACAGCATGCATTACATGCCTTGAAAAAAGGGATAGCACGCCATTAATAAACTTTTTACCACGTGCTTCTTGCGCGTCGTAAATGTTCATTTAATTTTTTTTAATTATTTATTATTTGAATACCAGCAAATCTATAATAATTAAAAAGCAAATTTATGTATTCAGTCCAATATAATAATGTATTCCATTATTTTGATAAACAAAAGTATTGAGTGTGGTTCAATACAATATCCCAAAATGTAGAGTTAATCTAAATAATCACTAAAAACATCATTACCCTACTCGAAAAGTTAATAGCAATATGCCAAAAGTACATACTACTACTCCAAAAACAACCGACTAAGATATTACAAAATAATCGATCTCTATCGAAGTTTACTTTTTTTTATCAACAACTTAGCTATCCCAAAAATAAGTAGCTCCCTCCATGTCACAAAAAAAGAAATAATAAACTTAGATGTTTTTTTCACTCATTTTGTCAAAATTCAATCAAAAATAGTGCCCAAAAAAAATCTTAAAACAAAATTAAATATAGGTGAAAATTATTTACACAACTTAAAACATATAAATACTAAAATAAGATCGACAAACTTGCTTCTTGATTAGAGTTGAACGTCGCTATGAAAACAAATATAATATGACAACAAATAAGTTTGTGAATGAAAATCTGATGGGGATGTCAAGTTCACCTTTCTTTGTTTTCGAGGAAGTTATCTCGATGTAAATGAATGCTGTAAGAAGTTACTTTTGTTGTAGTAGTAGTAATGCACTGAACGATTTTCTTTTTTAACTCAGAATTTCGATTTTCAATAATTTCCATATTATTCTTTTTATATAAAGCAATATTTAAAACCCAACCAGATTATGGAACAAACGAAGTTAAAGGGTCAATAGTCAAAAAGTTTAATCAAGATCTAATCGAGGTCGAACAGACGGTAAGAAATTATTCAATAAATACAAAATTGTACATAAGAGTGTGTAAAAATTTAACCTTTTTACTTATTTTTTTTAGATATATTTTATACTTTTTAATTAACTCTTTGTGATTATGTAATAAATAAGTACAAAATATATATTTAGAGTGTACAAAAGGTATAGTAAAGTAGCTATTATTTGATAAATATATAATTATATTAAAATGGGCTCCGTATAAAACTATTTAGGTCCAAATAACGTTAACCTAAAAATATAATTCACATAATCACATCCCTTCAAATTTCATCCATCTTCAATCATAAGATCAGAAAATGAATGCTACTAGTTGCATCTTCAATTTTACAGCACTCTTCTTTACATGTTTGTCTTCAGATGATTTTTTTTTTTTGAGGTATTTTATATTGAAAGATGAGATGGGGTATTCGAGATAAAGACAGTCGACGATAAATAACTCTTCTTATTCTTATTCTTCTTTTTCTGTTTTATAAAGAACTGATGAACTTGGTGAATCTCCGTTCGGGTGACCGATTTTTATTGAACATGCCAATTCATCAGGATTAAAGGCGGGTTTTTTATATTTCCAGTTTCATCGATTGAACCGGCCGGGCCAAACCTCTTTTGATAACATTGATATAGACATGATTTTATGGTAAATTACTATTATCATATTTACATATTAATGTCTCTTAATACTTTTATCATTTTATTTGTGAAGAAGATTTTAATGAATCCAATATATATTGAATTTTTCTTATTGGGTTCTCCATCAAATTATTTAGGAGTTTCCTATGTGAGCTAAATAATATAGTCTTACATATTTCATGGCACATAGGTTTGGTAAGTCTTTAATTTCCTTGGGAGTTTTTTCTTTTAATAAAAGGAGGACCTATGAAATATTCTTTAAATTGTTGTGATTTCAAAATAGGTGGTCATATTCACACTTTTTTTTTAAAATACACCGAATTTTAATTACATTAAATGTCATTAACCTACATTCATTCACACTTATATCTTTGACTTTTTCTTCATCATATTCTTATTTTTAACATTTCATTAATTAGAAAATATTGTCCTTAATCACGATTTTCGTCCAAAAATTATTAACGTGCTTTAAAATGAATGTCAAATATTTAATCGCATTTTAAATTACTACTTGTTTTGCTTATTTAAAAATACAATGGGCAAATGAGCCTTTTTCTACTTTATGTAAAAGAAAATTTTGAAGAGAAACCATAATCAAGAACAATTCATGCCAATTTGAGAATAAGAATGCAATGAAATTTTTTTGAGACATAAATGTGATATTGTATAAAGGTTATGAACCTTTCGTGCAATTAAAATGTAGTCTAGTTATCAAAAAATATGGTGCTAATATATTTAGCCTTCAAAATATTAGAGATATTTGTATGTTGTTGATTATAGTGAATTATATTTTTCATGGTATGGGGCATTCCTTGATGGTTTACCATGTTATATCGTGTTTTAAATTTTAATTTACTTCATTAGTCAGTCTTAATTATGAGGGTGTAACACTATTAGTGGTGTTTGATGCACATTATTGAGAAGAAAATGCAATTTATGATGTGATGTGATGAAAAATATGTAATTAAAAAATAAGAAAAAAAATTGAATTTATGTGTGATATTATTTTATTGAAAAATGTGTGGTTGAAAATGAACATATTAGGTTTTGACAAAGATTTTGATAAATATATTATTGAAAAATTGATAAATATTATGAATCTCGTAAAATATATAATTAAAATTAATTGATGATTTGACATCAAATTTTAACAACTTTTAAAATATCCCAAACAAACACGAAATCCATGGTCATGCCTTGATAACTTTTTTTAAAATAATAAATAGGTCTCTCCAATTTGCAAAATGAATGAAAAGTCGACACTGATAGAACTAGTTAGTTATATAAGTAGCTTATTTATTTACTTATCAGTAAATTCATTTTTTAAAGTTAAAACTAACATGCAATGAGTTTTGAAGCAATTGCGTGCACATCTTTATTTGAGATATAGCACGATAGCAATTTCGAAAATAATGGTGTATTATAGGTCCGCCACACCTATCATCATTATTAGAATCTGAACACGTCCACAAAATTTAATTTCCGTCAATTAAGAAATAAAGTTCAACTTTTGTACCCCACACTAACAAAAATTAGAACATTTAGGACACCTAACCCTTTTAATTGCATTTATTTCGGTGAAATAATCCAATAGGATTTCAATTAGAATAATTGCGGTCATGGTGCCCAGAGGTTTGCTAATATATCACTTAAGTCCACAACTAAATCACTTTGGCCTTGAGATCCCAAACTTTCAACGGTTGTAAAATTGATTCTTGCTTGATAGAACTCGCCAAATATTCCATGAACCATCAAACAATCACATGACTTCTTTTATGGTTAATCTTGGCATTTGATCGAAAAAAAATTTATAAAGAGAAAAAATAAAAGAAATACAACTTCAGCCTGCCTCCAACATCATGACCACAACACCAATGCCTACTGATCAATAACTAATATAGAAGGGGCGATAGTTCATGCAAAGAGCTCATCGTAGATCAATAACTAGTTGTAAGCATAGTTAAAGTCACCATTCTATTTACCAGAGCATAGAAGTGGAGGATGGGTTTGTAAACAAGAGGAACCATTGCAAAGGCTAAAAATAATTTACAGAGGACCTAAGTATAATTTATTGGTCAAAATATAGGGACTGGCGCATTGCTACTGTAAATTTCCGAGACATTAATAAAAAGCCAAGGAGGATTAGTATTAGCTCCTCCTCCAAACTGTTTGATAGGAATTGTATTCAAAACCCAACACAATCTCTTGAATCTCGCCGGAATAGACAGCTGTTATCCGCTCAAACAAAGAGAAATGTCACCCGAAACCACTTTTCAGGACCCTCTAAAACCCTGGAAACACCTACTTTCTCCGCCCATAAAACACTCATTTCTAACAACTTTCATGAAAGGTTTTGTAGTAATCTTCATTTTTGCTTCAACTTCTCTAATTTTCTACTCAGCATTTCCCAGCCACAAATGGCTCGATTGTTCAGAATGTGATCAGAGTTTTATCCACACCGCCAGCTACGATTACCACCAGCCTGATAATGAAAAAACGAACATATCCCATATTCTTTTTGGCATTGGAGGTTCGGCAAAGACTTGGAATGATCGCCGCCGTTACTGTGAAATCTGGTGGAGACCTAATTACACTAGAGGATTTGTGTGGCTGGATGAAAAGCTGGCAGACGTCACGGCGTGGCCGAAGAATTCTCCACCGTATAAAGTCTCCGAGGACACGTCTAGATTCAAGTACACCTGCTGGTACGGTTCAAGGTCAGCTATACGAATAGCAAGAATTGTGAAAGAGAGTTTTCGATTAGGGTTGGGAAATGTGAGGTGGTTTGTTATGGGAGATGACGATACAGTGTTTTTTACAGAGAATTTGGTGAATGTGTTGGCTAAGTATGATCATAATCAGATGTACTATATTGGTGGAAACTCGGAGAGTGTTGAGCAAGATGTTGAACATTCTTACACCATGGCTTATGGAGGCGGTGGTTTTGCCATTAGTTACCCTTTGGCGGCAGAGCTTGTTAGGGTTTTGGATGGGTGCATTGATCGGTACGCATCATTCTACGGCTCTGATCAAAAGATTGGGGGTTGCATGAGTGAGATTGGTGTTCCTCTTACCAAAGAGCTTGGTTTTCATCAGGTGCCGCGCATCCCTTTTTTTAGCACGTCTCTCTTTCTTAATCTTGTCGATGAACTATTCTATATGACATTAGTTTTGTTTACAAATAATATACATTCTCCTCACGTAAGAATGTGAATTATAAATTTAAAAATACTAATTTTTTTGTCTTGGAATGATTTATGCCCTATAGTTGGATATAAGAGGAAATCCGTATGGATTACTAGCTGCACATCCATTGGCACCATTGGTATCACTGCACCATCTAGACTATGTCCAGCCCTTGTTTCCGGGCATGAGCCGGATAGACTCAGTCAAGAAACTTGTCGAGGCTTACAAGAACGATCCCAATCGTGCAGTGCAGCACAGTTTCTGCTATGATCTTAGTCGAAATTGGTCAGTTTCTATTTCTTGGGGCTACAACATGCAGTTGTACCCGACCTTAGTGACGGCAAAGGATTTGAGCACGCCATTGCAGACGTTCTTAACATGGAGGTCTTGGGGTGAGGAACCGTTCACATTTAATACTCGGGCTATGAACTTGGAACCGTGTCGAAGACCAGTTATCTACTATTATGACGGAGTAGACAACCTCGGAAATGGACAGACCGTGACATCGTACAAGAGGCCTGTTTCTGAGATGATGAGGAAACAATGTGATAAGAAAGATTATGCCTCTGCTTATGCAGTAAAGACTTTCAATGTCACTGCAGAAGTATTTGATCCTGAACTATGGAAGAAGGTGAGTTTGATTTGTCTTATTCCGTAATTGTTAATAGTTTGTTCAAATGTTTCACAAAATAGGCTACGAAAAAGTTTCTTTTGAATAAAAATGTTGTATGCGTTAATTCTTAGCCTTCCTTGACCGGGAGCCTTTGGACCCTCTGGCTCATGGTTTCCCTTCACAATAAAGCTATTTGTACAAAATTGAGTTACAAAAGTTGGATTACAAAGTGTGATGACAAAATCCAGATCGTTGATTTCAAATGATTTAAAAATCTGTTTTTATAATGATTGGTATAGATATTATTTTGTTAACCAACTTTGTAATTTAACTTTGTACATGTAACATAACTCTTCCCTTCAAATATCATCCTCCATTTTCATAGCTGGTGAGAGTCTTTGCCAACCTACCAACTTTATCGTCTCCACCCGGACAACCAAGACTTCTATTCTTTGTTCCTGGTGTAACTTTAAAAAGTTGATAAAAAAAAATTTAAGTCAAAATCAACTATCAAGCCTCTGTTTAATGTGGATTAAAATAAATTTTTTAGTAAATTTTGATAGAAGTTAATGAAATATGTGGTTGAAAAGTCGTGGATGTGGTTAAAATTAGTTGTTGACTTTAATTAGATTAAAATCTGGATTTTAATTTTGACCAAACAAAGGCTTAAATTTAACCACACATTTAATCAAACTCATAACTTTTATCAATTTTTCAATTACATGCATAATTTATTATTTTTTATTGAAATCTACTAGAGACTTGATTTTTAGCTTTATGTTGAAACAAGATGTAAATGAATATTCCTCTCCAATAGTAGACTTTTAGATTAAATACATAGCCCCTTCAGGTACTGCTAAAAAAATCAATTAAAAGTTCAGGGAATGTATGGTTAAAAAATTATGAATTCAATTAAATGCGTAGTTAAAATTATTTTTTAATTTGACTTGAATTTTAATCAAAATATGTAATTAAATCAAATGGAGGCATAGTTAACATAGTGTAAGAACGACATAAAACATCACTCATCCTACACGAGTTGGCGTGATCATAAATAATATAAATATAATTTTTTTGGTGATTTATATTGGATCCAAGGAGCTTGATCACACTAGCATAAAGTGATGGGGGCATCTCTCACGTTCGAAATAGATACAGAATTAAACGTTCATTTCATAATAATTTTACCAACTAACTAGAAAGACTTTGAATTTTGGATCCATGAGTGACTGACACGTTCTTTTATTTAAACAGGCACCACATAGACAGTGTTGTGAGTTGGTCACGGGCTCAAAAGAAATGGACGGCATCGTACATATCAGAATTAGAGGGTGCAATCAACGGGAATCAGTAACACCCACGTAATTTTTATTTTTTTTGGAATTAAACAATTTTCATTTTAGTTGACTTTTTGTTGACTACGTGGCCTGCTTTTATAGCTTAGCTACAAGAAATTAACAGCCACCGGTCAAACCCGTCACATGTACAATATTCTTGCAAACCATGTGCTCACTTGCTTTAGACCGATTCTAATTGATACAATACTAGAGAAAAAAATTATTTTGCTCAGTCATTTTGGTTTTGATCTTTTCTGAAGAAGAGCACAAATAGAAACTTGTTGATTAGTGAAATACCGAGAATCAACACATTAACAAGTTGATTTTACTTGAGTATTTTTATTTATTTTTTGATAACCGTGGATGTCCGGGCCAGCTTGCGCGCACGTCGACTAATCCCACGGGGCCCTGAAGTTTACGGCCGTATACTCATCTCAGTGGCCCTGAGGGGACTCGAACTGGTGACCATTGGGGAGCAAACCCAAAGCCTGACCAATTGAGCTACCCCTCGGGGTTATGGATTTTGAATTATTTGATAATAGGAACATCATTGAACCATATCAACTACATTGGCGGGTCGGGCCCGCTCGCGCGCACCTCGAGTACTTCCACGGGGCTCTGAAGTTTACAGTCGGATACTCACCTCAGTGGCCCTGAGGAGACCCGAACTGGTGATCATTGGGGAGCAAACTCAAAGCCTGACCAATTGAGCAACCACTCAAAGTTGATTTTACTTGAGTATTGAGACCTCGATGATAAAAATCGATGATTTAATCTACGAACTCATTAATTGAAACTTGAGTAGTAAGTTTTAATTTGAAATCAAAGTAGCAAATATTGAGGATTAACAATGAAAATTTATATAGCTCATATTTGGTAGAAATTATAATCTAGATTTTAATGTAAATCAAAATTAACAATTAATTTTAATAACATATTTCATATGACCCATAAGTTTTCAACTTTTATCAAATCTACTAAAAATATGATTTTAATTCCTACCAAATAGGGCCAATAAAATAAAAACTAATAATCCAATGTAATTAACATAATAATAGAAAGTCATGGACTCCATGGAATTCTAACTGAACGAATAAGTTACTTAAAAATAAGTTTTACCTATATTTGAGTGCAACCAAACATGTTCAACTGATAAAAATCTTAAAATAGTAAGAATCGGACCAGTAGGTTGTCTAGGGAAGTTCAAATCCAAGGAAAAAAAAATAAAAAAAAAATCAGAAATTAAATTAGACCAATATTTTCTTCTCAAAAATTTGAGCTACTTAAATAAATAGATCATAATTTAGATGGATAAATATACATATAGTGCATCTACATTAACCCAATCAAGTCCACCTTCCCAAACTATCAAACATGAAAATGGAGTTTTGTCTCCACATTTTCTTTAAGGTCCTCGATGTTCGACTAGTTAAAGCATTTGTCTTGACACATTGTACCCAGCTGAAAATTACGAGCAAGAATGACTATAACAATCACCCTAATAGAGAATCAAGATAAAAGATAATTTTAACAATTTCGACTCAACTCATTTATGTAGTAAAGCTGTTAGGTAATTAATAGCTTATTTATTTAAATTACGTTTTCAATATTCTCATTGGCTGTAAAATTAAAATTGATTTTTCTCTTCGTAAAAGCACAGCCAAACAAACGCATATTGGGTCAAACTATTTTATTTAGGCCATGTTTGATAGCCGTTATTTTGCCTAGAACTAGGAAAATTTTTTCATTTTCCATGCAAAGTGTGTGTTT
>CAIGRT010226793.1:0-14958 GCA_903798405.1 Fraxinus platypoda | reverse complement strand
TAGGGTTTTGGATAATTTTCCCAAATTCTTTTAAGGCACTAGTAAGGAATTGGATGGCCAGTTCACCTTATAGTTGCTCAAGTCCATAGTAGTAAAATTTGACATAGTGATGGATTATTCAAAGGAAATTTACAGAAATAATACTACTTTTGCTTCAAGTAATGGGAAATTTACATAAATAACAGTACTTTTGCTTCAAGTCCTAAATTCCATATTTGCATTGACCAGAACACAACACTTATTAGGCACATGGTTAACTTTTAAGGAAAAAAAGGGACTGGACTTGTTTAAATCTAAGATTAAGACCTTGTTTGATAAAAATTAAAATCTAGATTTTTATCAAAGTCAAAATCAATAATTATATATATATATATATACATTTTTCCCAAAAAAATTATTTTAATGATTGTCAACAAAACATTAAGCTGTCTTCTCCTCTACTTCTATTTCTATCCCCTCCTATCCTGCATCGTTCCTCAACCCTGTTGAGGAGAAGACTGTTTAATGTTTTGTTGACAACCATTAAAATAATTTTTTTGGGAAAAATGAGTTTTAGAATAATGATTTTTTGAAAAATATATGTTTAAAAGTAGGAAAAAAATATTGAATTTATGTACATAATATTTTATTTAAGAATGTATGGTTGAAAATGAGTTTCAAAAAAATAATTCTATTTTAATTGTTGTCAAACATGAGATAAGTATTTAACACCATTTTTCATAAAGAAGTCCTAATAAATAGCAAAATGTGATCATGATTAAGCTTGCACACAATATGAATTGTATATGAATAGAAATTTTAGAAAGAAAAAAATTACAGAGAATTTATAATAGAATGGGAAATAGAATTGCCTAAACAAATAAGGAGACGCTTAATATGCTATTTTCAAATTTAAAATATCCAAAGTTTGTTTGATCTGGTATTTTTAAAAGTGCATTTTTAAAATAAAAAAATTAAATTAATAACATAAAATTCAAAACGCTTTTTGGTAGTGCCGACAATGGTGGGGGTGGGGCGGGGTGGGGCGGGGCGGGGCGGGGTTAGACGAAGAATAATTGTGACATAAAAATATGTTATTTGCGACTAAATATATAGAGCATGTTTGACAAAGCTTAAAATCTAATTAAAATTGAAAATATGATCGTTATTGGATCCCACTCGTCTAACAAAAGTCAACAATAACGATTAATTTTTCAATTTTAATCCGATTTTAATCTCTACCGAACACGCCCTATGGGGCGAGACGAAGAATAATTGTGACAAATTAATTTGATAATATGTGACATAAAAATATGTTATTTGCGACTAAATATATAATTGTCATTGGTTAATTTGGTAATTTGTGACATATAAAAATATTTGATTTGTGATTGGTATGTGACAGTGATCATAAATTGTGTGTTATTGTAACCGTGGCCTGTTTTAGTTAAATTATAGGTCACAAAATGCGATCACTTGATTTTTAAATTTTTTTCACAAGTTTCTTATTTTTGGAATTATATTTTGAAACATTTGTAATTATGTATTTTTCTTAAAAAAAAAAATTGATTGGATTTGGATTGAAAATGAGCTAGATTTTTAGAAATCGGGTTACCACTACATTTTTTTTTTTGAACTTTCCAATTATATCTGGGTTGGGCTGAACCGAACTATAACATGGTCCGCCCCTGGTCCAAGTTTATCTTGCTCAAATTAATTTTTTCTATGTTTATTTAGCTTTTAAAATTTTCGTTTTCCAATTTAGTTAAAGATGAGAGTAGAAGAAATTATTGAACATTCCTTCATTTAACTACGTCATTGTTTGGCCCCATTTTGGAGAATTTATAAATTCTGGAATAGTAATTGATGGGAGAATGCGTTGTTGAAAAATAATGAAAAATTTTAAATTTGTATGTAATATTATTTTATTTGAAAAATGTGTAGTTAAAATTAAGAAATAGAAAATTTTTAAAAAATTCATGGGGGCCAAACAAGGGCTACATATGTAAAGGTTTTTCAATACGACTATCAAGTTAAACATATCATAGAGAAATCAAACTAAACACGAAGTTCAACCTAATTTAGCTCCTATTTGGTGAAAATCAAAATTAAGATTTTAATCCAAGTTAAAGTCAATAATTAATTTTAATCACACATTTCATGGGTCTCACAACTTTTTAACCATATATTCATCAACTCTATCAAAATGTACTAAAAAACTGAATTTAATCTTCATCCATCAAGGATAACTATAAACTATTTAAGATTAATCTGGAAAATAAAAATCACATTCCTTAAAGAAAATATTTTCCCTGTTTTTGTGAAAAATATGTTCACGCGATCAAAAGTTGAAAAATATTTTTTATGAAAAAAAATTGTCAATCAAACATCCCAAAAGTAAAAATTTGGGTGAAAAATGGTACTTTCATAAAACATAAAGCCAATCAAATACACTATAAGATCTTCTTCCTATGTATTTATTTATTCAGCAAAATTCGTTAGACTTGAAGTTTGTTCCTATCCACTCATTGGGTAAATATGTGAACTTCATCTATTATGTTTGACTTTCTTTAAAACAAAATGATTTACTTTTTATATTCATTTTCAACTGTACATTTACACAATAAATATTTTACACGTGAACCCAAACTTTTACCCATTTTTTAACCATACATTTTTCATAAAAATCAATATTCAAAACATTATTTTTATACAATAATGACCATCAAATAAGGACTTAATTCATCCCAATTGGGTCATTGATCAAATTAGTCCAATTTGATCATTAACTTCAATTGAGTTTCAATTTGATCAGTGAACTTCATGTTTGATTTCAAATTCACCACAAGACCACCTTGTCATCCAAATATGGATGAAAATTATTTATTTGATAACTACAATGCAACATACTTTTGACATAATTACTGTGTGGCATGATAACTTACGACTCTGCCAAATCATAAAAATGTTAAAAAAAAATAAAATTAACCTTTTCATATAAAAACATTATCATTACCCTCTTTTACTATTTTCATTTCTAGAGTGTTGCATAGCAATTGCGTGAAAAATCAATTGATTTCAGACAATGGGACGGTATGTAATGTGATGGAGAGACGTAATTTGAAGCTAAACTGAAGTTTAATGACCCAGTTGAGATAAATTAAGATTTAATGACTCAATTGAGATTTTTTTGAAAGTCTGGTGATCAGGAATGAAATTTACCTCATTCAATACAATAGGGCAAAAAATGAAGCCCTTTTAGAAAAAAAAAAACATTGTTGGGCTTATCATATATGGGACAGAGCAGACCAATTGGTGGACGAAGATTACTAGAGGGTCGCTTTCATTCCACATATTACTTTGCAATTAGTGGCTACAAATTAAAGAGTGTGCTACAACCCACCCTCCAACCACCTAACCCACCCACCCCAGTCTCCTACCCCTTCTAGATTCTCCAAAGGACCCCCATTTTTGGATAAATCTGCTTTACCATGGCCACATAGGCTCTGGTATTGCCCAGCTAGCCCCCTATGATAGGTGAGGGAGATAAAAATATTGTAGCATGATTGCCCATTTTTTAGCATCCTCTCTTGAGTTTGGATTTGAAACACAAGTTCAGTAGTGTTGTCAGACATTAGGATTGTCCCAGTTGTTATGCATTAAGGGAACACCAAATACACAAAGGTTAATAGTGTGTATATGATAAACAAAATAAAATATAATAATGCATTTTAGTATAAAAGTGCTAAATCACCAATTTAGGTGACCATACATGATATATTCAATTAAATGAATAATGTAATATTGTATTTAAGTGAATTTATCATTTAACGACAGACAGTCATAACCTAAATTGGTGCTGACACCTGTAGTCATAAATAGCATTATCTTTCGTTTTAATGATTTTGCTATATTAAGTGTCTGTTTGAGTCTTATTTTTATTCCAAAAATGTATTTTGAAATAGTAGATTGATGGAGAACGCGTGGTTAAAAAATAAGGAAAAATTTTGAATTTGCCTGTAATATCATTTTATTAAAAAATGTGTAGTTGAAAAGAAGAGATGAAACAATATATTTTAAGAATAATGGGTATTAAATAAGGGCTAAGTAATTCTTTTATTTTTGGAAAATGAAAAATGGAAGAATGACAAAAACAAAACACATTATCGTATGCATATGAATAGTTTATTTAATTTTCCATGACCAAATTTTTGGACTAAATCGATGTGTGAGTTCCCATGTGTAGCTTCACTTCCTTTATAGAAAACTTACTAGTGCCCCCATTTTACATATCAAAATAAAAGAGAAAAAGAATCCTACAAGAATTGAATATCATTATCAAATATAATTGATTTCAAAAAATAAAATTATAATTTAAGATTAAATTAATACTAAAAATGTTACTCTCAATGTTCCATAAAGATATGCTTCATTTCATTTTTTGTCTGTTCCAAATTATATGTCACTTTCCTTGTTGAGAGTATAGATGATTTTTAATTTTTTTTAATATGTCCCCAATGTGTATTGTAATTAACAAATGTGATACATTCATATTTAAATTATTATTTAATGTAGAGTTACATCATTTCTAACTACATTAATTATATTTTTTAATCTGTGTGAAAATAGAAAAAAAAAAAATCTATCTTGTGTGTGACGAAGGGAGTATGAAAAAAATTATATTTAAGTCCATGGGCCAAAAATGAGATTGTTTTAGTCTCTGTTTAATAACTATTATTTTAAAATTCTTTTTTCTACATATTCATTTTCAACTACATATTTACACAATAAAATATTATGTACGTAAATTCAAAATCTTTTCTAAGGATGGCAACGAGGAGAGGAGAGGAGAGGCGAGGTGAGGAGGGGCCATTGCCCTGTTTACTACCCTGTTTTTTTTTATAAAATTTTTGATAATTTATTTTTATTGCCCCCATTCATTAGACTTAAACAAATAATTTTAGTTGTCATTTTCTATTAGAACTAATGAAATTTCGTGAAATTTTTCATTTAAAGTATTGAATTCAAAAAATAAAAAATAAAAATAAAATAAACGACGCAGGGCACCCGTTATCCGTCTTTGCCCCAGGGCAAAATTCTCCGTCCCGTCCCCACTTCGAATATCCGATTAAGTAGATTATCCCCGTCCCGTTTGGGACGAGGTCCGCGGATATCGAATTTGTTGGATTTTTTTTTTCATTCCTAATATTTTCATTCCTTTTAAGTATATATTCTTTAAAAAAATTTACTATTTAAAACTCCATTTTATCCAAACAATGATTGTCCAACGGGGCTTAACCTTTAATTTGTAGTTCAAAAAATCTCTGCCTTTCATTTTGCATCAAATATTATAGTTTATATAAAGTATAAGGTGTTTCCAATTTTCGAAAAAAAATTCTATTCATCTACTTAATTTTTTTAAAAAGATTATATTTTTTTGGTTGAAAACCAAATAATAAAAAGAAAAAATATTTATTATAAACTATGTCCTTGTTTGATACCCATTTTTCTGAAAATATATTTTTATTTCTTTTTTTTTAACCACACATTCTTTAATAAAATAATATTCTTCGTTAATTTACTTTTTCAAAATACATTTTTACTATAAAAATGAGAAACAAACATGCTCTATTTATAATTGATCAAATTATATTTCGTGGAAAATAAGTATTATCAATTACTTAGGAGGTGTTTGACAAATATTATTGATGAAATAATGTAATTTAAATAGTGATATGATGAGAAATATGTGGTTAAAAAGTAAGAAAAATTTATTGATATGATGAAAAATATTATTTTATTAAAAAATATATGATTAAAAATGAGTTTTAAAAGAATGTGCGCCAAAAAGGGGCTTATTAACTCCAAGCCTCGTCATCTCCATTTCACATTCACAAATTTACAAGGGCGTTTCAGCACATTCACCACAAAATCAAACTACACGCGTCGGCTTATTGTGGCGAGTATGCTTTTANATGTGCGCCAAAAAGGGGCTTATTAACTCCAAGCCTCGTCATCTCCATTTCACATTCACAAATTTACAAGGGCGTTTCAGCACATTCACCACAAAATCAAACTACACGCGTCAGCTTATTGTGGCGAGTATGCTTTTAGTGCTCCTGAGAGAGTAAACCCATACGCGCTTTTTTTCTTTATATTATATGCAATACCGTTCTTCTCCTCCGTCTTCTCCACGACCCCATTCCTCCTCTACCTCTTCCTAATATAAAATTTGCGCCGCCCCCTATCTTCTTTCTCTGTGTGTATACATACACATGTATATGTATATATATCTATAATATCTACAGTTAAGTGTATGAAAAGTTGATTGATTCGCAATCCGTGAATTTGATTATGACATCATTGAAAGAGACGAAGATTTGTTTGTAGATAGTGAAATTGATATAGAATTCCACGAGCAAATAGGAATAATGAGAACAGTGTGTGATGTCTGCGAAAGTGCCGCCGCTATTCTTTTCTGTGCAGCCGACGAGGCGGCTCTTTGCAGTTCTTGCGACGAAAAGGTATATTGTAGATTTTACCCTAACGTGTATCTATGCACGTTTTTGTTTATCTGTCTATCGCATAATAGATCTGATTGAAATACTTGTTTATTTGCATTACTGAGGTAGAACTGCTATTCCAATTTGTTTGCTAGAATATGTATTGTTAGGTTGTAGTGCAATTTTGTTCTATTGAATCGAATCTCCATATTCGATTTTTAAGTATCGCACACGTGGATCTTTGCTGAGATATGCATAAAATGTTAAATACTATCTGAATTTATCGTATAGAAATTATTTTACCATGGTAGGTATTGCAGTTACTTTTGAATTGCATATTTTGTGAGTTTTCACTTTGTTTCGGGCTATCATTCTTGTAGTACCTTATAACAGAGGATTTTGCTACCTATACATAAAAAAATGTAAATAATGGATACGTGGAGGGAAACGATTAGATGAAAAATCTGTTTTAAACTAATAAATGATAAAGCCCCATGTAGTATTATATAATCCATTATATAAATCTTGATGTACACATAACAATGTTCAAACTTGAATAACATCTAATTTCACTAGTAAGTGGGTCGTTTTGCAAGTACTTAGACCATTTCCAACCCTACACCAAAAATTGAGGTAAGTTTTGCATCATTTTACACCTAATCTTGCATCAAACTAAAAATCATCTCCGACCATTACACCAAAACTTACACCAAATGAACAATGTTTAATCATTTTCTTCTCTTTTTTATTCTTAATAATTTATTTATTCGAAAAATTATTTCTTTATTTATTTTACAAATACATAAATTACTTTAAATAATCGTGTTGTAATATATTTCGTGTTAAAATAATCTTGTTTGTTATACTTTATTTATTTTTATTTTTTTGTGTTGCAATTTTAATTAATTCATTAATTATTATTTTTTACACTATTAAAATTTATTTTAAATGCCAACAACAATAACAATAATAATAATAATAATAATAAGAAGAAGAAGATAAAGAATTATAATAATAAAAATTTATTGTATTAAAAAATATATAACACAAATGACATAAATACCCTCCATCAATTAGTTTGGCAAATGGAAAAAAGGGTAAATTTGACTTTGCACCATTTTGCACCAAAATGATGCAAACTTTGGTGCTACATTGGAGAGCTTCTGCACCAAAATTTGGTGCATTTTGATGTTTTGGTGTCATCTTTGGAGATGCCCTTAATGGCCCCATTAGCCTAGTCTTTACCCTCGAAACTTGCCCTACAGCCCTAGCCACTTAGTTTGAAATGTGGATGGTTCTTCTCATTATATTGAATAATCATCTTTTGATTACCTTATAGCACATGTTGATTACCAAGACATTTTGTGCACCTGTAATGGATGCATAATTGCTAGATGTATATAAAAGTTGAAAAACTACTCCATTAATATCAAGTCATAACATGCGGGTCGAAGAGAGATGGCTAGACTACTATCAGTATGTCTGAGAAGAATGCATTTGTGTTCTTTCTTGCACTGTGGTGGCATCTGCATCAAGCCATCTTATGCGTTTGAAGAATGTTCTATGAGATTCCAAGAAGGAATCTTTGTTCACTTTGTGAAATACTTAACTATTGTTATTCTTAACTTACTATTGCCTGAAAATTGTAGTTGCCACAATGATAGGCTAACATGGTGTGACAGGTCCATATGTGCAACAAGCTTGCGAATAGGCATGTGCGAGTTGGGCTTGCTGATCCCAGTGCAGTTCCTCGTTGCGACATATGTGAAAATGCACCTGGTATGGAGGTTCATTTCTCTTCCTTCCAAGTATTTGAAAGGTTGAAACACGTTCTGAAATACATTTATTACTGGACCCTCTTATGTAGCTTTCTTTTATTGTGAGATCGATGGAAGTTCCCTTTGTCTCCAATGTGATATGATAGTACATGTTGGTGGTAAAAGAACCCATGGAAGATATCTCCTGTTAAGGCAGAGAGTTGAGGTTTGTACTACTCATTTTTGTAGCAGTCGTATAGAAGGCCTTATACTTTGTTTTATGGTTTGCTTCTATAGTTTCCAGGGGATAAATCTACTCGTTTGGAAGGATCTCGACAAGATGATCTGGGTGAAGCTAAGAGGGAATCTGTACAGCAGTCTAATCTTAAAGAGAAAGAAAATCAACAAAATCACTGGGTATCTTCAATTTCAATGCTGGGTAATAACAGTGGCCGCGATGGGAAAATGGAGAATAAGCTGATTGATCTCAATGCCAGACCTCAACGGATGCATGGACAAGCTCCAAATAACCAGGTATTTTCTTTTACTATAATCCTCATCTCTCGAAATCTATATTTATGATGCATGGGCAAAGCTCTGAATAACCATTTACCTTATTTCTACAATCCTTCTTTCTAAATAACCACATTTTCGATGTGATGGATAAATAATTTGGAAATTTTATTCCTGGTTTTGACTTCAAAGGAACAAGTGGATACTTTGATTGGCAATCATCATGAAGGTGCCAGTTTGGTTCCAGATGGATACTTCAAAAGCGAGCATGAGAAGTGATGAAGGTATGGCATGTGGATATCGATTATTGATATTTCAGATTATTAGTTACCTGCATTACGAAAGCTCAGAGGAGAAGAAGTGTAAACTGCAATACATATAGCTTCTCTTCTCATTTCCTATACATTACTCAAGATCAGACTATCTTGCTCAGTATGAGGCCATTGTATATGCGAGGTTATATGCATGCGTTTTTTTGATGAAAGTCTGAATCCTTCTGAATTTTGGACTTTTGTGCTTGTGATCTACATGTCGATATCATTTTATCGGTTACATTTTCTTGCCGAGGCTTGTATCTCTCATTTTAAATTGATGGAAATTGCAGTGCAAGTCTCCAATCTATGGAAGTTGTATGAAAATTGGACCTCAACTTTTAATTTTTTGCATTTTAAATTCTTGTTTTTTCAAGTTTAATGCACATCGATCCCAAGTAGGCCATTTTTGTCCAACCTTTTTTGTTAAAAAGATTGTTATACACTTCTTTATAATTAACATAAAATAAACAGGAAAAGGGAAGGTAATGAGAAAAAGAAAAAAAAAGAAAAAAAAAGTAAAGTTAAAAAAGCAAAATTCTCAACAAATCCCCACCTATCCCTGCCTGCAGGGGTGAGGATGGCCAAAAACCGTAGTGGGTGGGTGGTGTTGTAAAAACCAGACTGGACTGGCCAATTCAGCCGGGAAACCAAAAACCAGTTTGGTCATATAGTAAGAACCATATATACGAAAGCTGGTGGAAAAATTAGTCAACTGGCTGGTCCAACTGGAAACTGGTGAATCGGCCGCAGGTTTACTGGTTTTCTCAGTTCATCTTTTCAGAGGAGAGATGTAAGCATATTCATAACAGAATTAGCCTCTGATCAACACACTAACTACAAAATAACAAAGGTGCTTAATATGACCTATGCTGGCATGACAACTGCTATGGTTGAAAATTTCCTATCAAACCCTCTAACCCTTAACTCTTAACCTTCATCTTTTCTTGGTCAATGACCGGCCGGTTTAAGAGAACTAGGGACCTATTTGCACAAATTTAAAAGTTTGAGGAACCTCCACTGCAATTTCCCCTTAAATTGATGGCACCTGATCTTTTCCTGTAGTCTAGGATCGTGGTAAACACTGTTTGCTCTGCATATTTTAACTTGAATGGATTAGTCAAGCAACATTACAGGATAAATTTAGTAATGAAATAAAGAAGGGTAAGGCATAAGCATGCCTTATAGTTGTTCAAACATCAAAGGAGTTCATCTACTTGGTGATGCGATTCAAATATTGTTTTCTCTCTGAATGGATCACCAGAAACATGAGATTGAAATTTTAGGCCTTTTGTCTTAAAACTCATCTGCCTCGGCAGATGCACTCCATCTCGAGCTGGATATTGCATCCCCAGCTTGATCAGAGTGTTTTTGATATGGTAGGCTTCATTTATCACAATATGCTCTTCCCGAGCTCATGGATTTATTACGGAATGATTGCTTTGACATTTGATGACATAAATGATTTGGTTATCTTGTTTGCTATCAATTTAGTTGGTAATGAATTGATTGATGTTTTAGATCTATATCTCAAACACCTTGAATGAGAACTAAACCAGAAAAAGTTAAAGTCAAATACTCAAATCTTTTATACTAAATTATTTGTTGTACTTTGCTAATTAAAATTTTAGACTTAAACAAATGGTTGAAAACGTCAAGTGTTTATTTTGTTATTTTCTTTATTCTCTTTCAAAGTATCTTATTTAACCCACCCACCTTCTGCTAGATTTGAAATATTCTCCTACTGGCATGCAATTGTGTGAAATTTCCACTGACTGATCTATCTTCCTCCTCTACCTACCTGTTTCAGCCTGAGTTTGACATATATTATTTTAGGCATGTCAGCTTGGTTAAACTTTGATTACTGATAGTGCATGATTTATTTGTATTGTGTATATCTGGTTCTTTTTTTTTTTTTGCATATGTAGTTTCAAAGAGTGTAGTTTCAAAGAGGGCATTAAACAACTAAGAAAATGAACCTACCCACCGTTATGCTTGACATGTAATAAAAATAACCAATTTTCAGATAAATGTTTCTTTTTATAATTTTTTTTTCTTAATTTGTGAAACCTTTGCAAATGAATAAAGAAATGATTCTTTTGGTGGTGGGGTGTTGTTTGGTGTGGTGTGGAGGCGGATCAATACTCAGTAGTATATAAGGCAATTTCGTTTGCGGACCTAGAGAACATAGAAAGCAAGTTTGTCAGCCTTACTGCTTCTGGCACGTGCATTTGGTTTTCAACTCAGTGCAGATGTAGGCTTCTACTCTCATGCATTATGTCGCTGCATCTTTCTAGGGGAGATGGCAGAATGGATTGAAGCTATTGCTTGCACTGGTCCTATCACTCGTGTAGGTTTGAAATGGTTAGGCTAAATATGGCTGTGAAGTATGCATCCACTGAATTTTATTTCTACACTTCTTGGTTGTGAATATAATTACAAGCTTGTCTTACATTTACTGTTGATTCAGGCAATCGCGTTAGTGAAATATATATTGCACCTTGTAATGTGTCTTCTGTAGTTACTGAAATCGAGTTGCTTGATTTACATATCTGCTAATTCAGCGAAATACTTGGTACCCCAAAATTCGGCCAGAATAGCCAACACAGAGTTCTTTGAATGAAATTTTTAACTTACCAAATAATTGTAAGTTTTTATGCACATGTAAAACACATTAGGTTGGTAATGAATGTTGACTGATATTTTTGTTGGTATAAATTTTTAATTTTTGTATTGCAAATGTCCTAATCTCCTCGTTTTCTGGAATTCCTTGCAGTTATAGACACCTTGATGGGAGAGAGGATTTTGGGCAGGACGGGATTTGAAGAGAAACAAGTCTGCGACGTCTAACCATAGCGTTTTCCCCACCAAAGTCTGTTTAATTAGTGAAGCCGAAAAGGGAGAAATATTGTGCAGCCTCCAGTGAATAAATTTGATATTGAGTGAGTAGAGTGAGATGTAGATAATCTCATGTAAATTAGATCTTAGGATAGCGACAAGCATTGCGTAAAAATGCACAGAAAATCAGTTATTAATTTTTGTTATTAATTTCATTCGCAAGAGTCATCTGTTGCTAGATGTGTATTATGCATATTCTGTGACCAATCAAGGAGTCTTAAATCTTGCTTTCTTTCATTTGGTTTCCTTTGCAGGAAGTGGCTACATGGCCAATCTTTTCTCATTCTGTGACTACATTCTTCTGGTTGTCTTGCTTGGTTATTTTAGGCTAAAGTCATATTTGGGTAAGCTTAATAGCAAGTTAAATTTACTTTTAAAGTAATTTTTTATTTCTATACATGTTTGCAGGTTACTTTTCTCGGTTAAAAAAATTACTTGTTTTGCATAATGTAGGGAAGTAATTTATTTTGTGTTGACAAAAACAAAGAATTATTTATTTCTTAGTTCACTTGTGATTTACAAGTAAACTTCCTTGTGTATTATTATTTCATTAAAAAAATGAACTACCTAAGGTATAGACCCAAATAAACAAAATTGAAGTATAATTATCTTAGTGATTATAGTGAAATTATGGTTATCGCGAATGGAATTTACTTGTCAAAGGTGATCGAATTGGTTGAACTCCGGAGAAGAGTAATTTTGTATAACGTGTTTTGTATTTTATTATGTTGAATTCGAGGATTAAACAAGATTCAAAATGAAAGATTGTGAGATATTTCTTGGTTGTTCTTTGATTCTATACACTATGTACCAAATATACTCCAATTGTCTTCTACTAAAATTCAAGTCTTTGATGATTCCATGTTCGTATTTTTCCCTCCCACAATAGGTAGTTCTAAATTTTAGATATCGAAGTGCTTAAAACTTTGTTTTATTGTTCATAATTTTCATATCGATACATTATGTGTTTTGTATATAATACTCTATCTGTTTCATAAAGATAGATTTGTTTTCATTTTTACATAGATTAAGAAAATGTAATTAATATAGTTGAAAATATATATTTTACTTATAATTTTCCTAATATATCCCTACAATAAATAATGATTTAAATATGAGTAGTTCATATTTGTTAATAACAAGACACATTAAATATGACCATATTGGTAAACTAAGAAATAAATTATATTCTCAGCAAGAAAAATTGCCTATGATTTGGAACAAACGAAAATGAAAAGCAAGTCTATCATGTGATGGAAGGAATATATTTTTAAGAGGTTCATAACATATAGCCTCTATTTGGGCTCTACTATTTCAATAATTCATTTTTATATCTTCTTTTTAAATACATATTTTTAATAAAATAATATTATACGTAAACTCAAAACTTTTTCCTATTTTTTAATCACACAACCTTAAAAAAGCACTATTACAAAATACATTTTTCTCAAAAATTACATTATAATGGAGCTTAAACATGGGCATAGTAATTAAGTTTGAGCCTTTTTGTGTAGAACATATTTTGGAATTATAGATTGATAGAAAATGTGTGGTTAAAAATGAATGAAAAGTTTTTGGTTATTGAAGAATGTGTGGTTGCAAAAAAAAAAAGAGAAAAATGTATTTTGAAAAAAAAATGGGGATCAAACAAGGTAGTGTGTACTTCCTAAAATTGATTTTCATTTATTTAGATAATTTGAGAGAAAATTGCAGTAGCGGCCTCTAACCTTTTCAAATTTTGTAAACTTTACCATAACCTTCAATTTGTGTTAGCGGATGTGCCTAACCTTTCATATATATGCACCAAAGTCCATGAAACCGTCAATTGACTAAGAAAAGTGAACTTTAACAAATTTTGACCAAATTGAAAGGGATAAAATGGTAATTTTGTATATTTATAAATATTGACAATTAAAATAATAAAATTAAAGGGGAAAAAAGAAAATTTACCTCGACACTCCCACCACACCCCACCCTACCCCATCCCATGACACAACCCGTCCCGAATAATCCTAGTGGACTCGACATGTGCCGTGCACCGATGGTAGATACCAGCTAAGTGCCGGATCCACCACAAAGGCAACTTTGACCTACTTTGACTGTGACATTTTTATAAACATTTTGACAAAGTTTCCATTGTAATATGTATTTAAAAAAAAGCTTGAACAATAATCAATGTCCTCAAATCTGTACATATAATTTAAAATAGGGTATACCAGCCCCTCAAAACACAAACTATTCAAAATACAATACTGGTAAATCGATCTTTACTATTATTTACAAACAAAAGTCCCCAAAAGCACTAAAAATACTAAATATACAGCAAGCCCATGAAATAGATACATAAATTACAAATTAACTTTTTCTGATAAAAGATGCATGTATCCCAAAAGAAATATGAAGTATTTAAATTGACAAAATGAGTCATACAACTATTAACAATGTGTGGCTTAACTCAGTGGATTGATAGACTCCAACGCTGCTCAACTCAGCTACTATGTGATAAGGAATGGTGAAAATATTTGAGCTTGTAAACTCAGTGAGAGGATATTTCGCAAATAAGTATACTTTTTCTATTTATACAAACTTTCTGAAAATTCTTGCTTATGCTATTGCAATTTTAAGAAGGTTTAAAATCTGATAATACTTTTAAAACTAAAGCATAATTGAATCATAAAATTCTTTACTCTTTATTCTGAATAATCTATAATGTATAATGGATATAAGAAATTTGATATCAGTAAATATGAGTGAAAATATTTTTTTCAGTACTATAAGCTGAAATCTTTACTCTATAAACTGAATAAACTAAATTCTGTAATTTGAATTTTGACAAGCTGTATAATATTGAAAAATTACACAAAAGGTACCCGAAATAACAATACTCATGTCTTGATTAATACCGATATACATAGCAAAGCTATTCAATTCTGAAATTCTGCAATTATGATCATATGCGCGCATAGCTACCTGAAGGCTATAATCTGGTCATACACT